>NW_026488374.1:0-77884 GCF_026875155.1 Cherax quadricarinatus | reverse complement strand
ACGGAAACCCACGAGATGATGGTAGGCCTCAGAAAATTTTATGTCTGCCTGTTTACTTGTGCCACTACTCAACCCGTGCATTTGGGGGTTGGGGGAAAGATATGTCGACAGAGACTTTCGTAAAGTTGTTCAGGAGGTTTACAGCCAGATTCTCGTGCCCATGATTGATTATCTCGGACAACGGGATGAGCTTCTGAGTGGTCGATAAGTTTGCAGGAATCTTAGGGACAAACAGTGATTTTACGAGAATATCTGAAGAGAATAGAGTGTGAGTGGAGGTTGAAAGTTCCCAGAGCCCTTGGCAAGAGGGATTCTATGAACGCATGGTGGGCCAGTCAAAAGGTGCATTCGGAAGGTCTTGCACTTCAAGAGAGTGAGCATTGATGAGTTGAGGACAGTGTTAGCTGAGATAGAGGCAAGAGTCAATAACAGGCCTCTGACTACATGCAAAAGGGGGTTGACAAGCAGGAAGCTTTCACCCCCAATCACATGCTGTTTGGAAGGAAGATTGAGCCTTCCCCGCAATTTTGAGCCAGTCTTCCAAGGAGCAGGATTATTATGGGCCAGATGGTCTCACCATCAATGAAGAACTGCACAGAGTCACAACAGACTGGTGAACATCCTGGACATATGGAACCAGGTGTGGTGCAGTGATTACTTGACAGCCCTGCAAGAACATTTTTATGGTGCAGACCCGAGGCAAATAAGATGAGCTGAGTAAAGGGGACCTGGTGCTAGTAGAATCCGAGGCACCCAGGCATACGGGCCTCTAGGCCTGGTGGAATCTACCCACCCAGATAGGCTGGGCGGTTGAGGATGGTAAAGGTGAGAATGAATGGTGCCGAGCCCAAAAAAAAGGGCCCCCCCATTAAACAAGCTTTTCCCTCTCGAGGTCCACAGGGTGGACTGGGAGAGGAGAAGTTAGACCCGAGGTTGACAGACCAGAGTGGCCAGACGACCGTCGAACAGCACCCCAATCCAGATCCCACTGGGAGGGCTGCGGGAGGCAGACTTGATTTAGACTTAGTGCCTACCTCGCCCGGCGGGAGGATGTGAAAATTTATTCGGTCCAAAGTTCCACAGGGCAGATACGGCATACAAAGTCCCCAAAGTGAACGTGTATGGAACAGCTGGATAGGGTGGCCCTTAAACCCAACCAAAACACACACACACACCCGGGTTGGCGAAGGTGATTGGAAGGTACTTCTTAATTGATAGATTACCCTTCAGGGAAGAAGTAGGTAGTTTATACTGTAAGTACACTAATATTAGGATTATTGTGGAAACTGTGATAATATAATGTAGACCTAAACCTTAATGTAGGTAGTAAATAGGCCGATAATGTAGGCAAACACTAGGTTATGTTAGCCAGTGAGAACGGGCAGCCAAAGTTTGAATACTGGGCACAGTGCCCTTTCTTCTAAGACTAGACATCGCCATAGCAGCAAGTGCCCGATCAGCAGGTGGTGCCCCCATGTCTTGACATATAAAACCTGGGGAAACCTGGTGGAGGCACCTCGACGTACCATAGATGACTCCCCTCAGGTCCATACAGTAAGAAAAGACCCCCCTTTTTTTCTTAGGATCCTGGCCAGTGTCTGGGGAAAATTGCGAGTGAGTCGTGCTGTGGCCTTTGTGCACCCGGGCCCAGTTCATGACCAGTACGTACCGGTGTCTCTTGTCAGCCTAGAAGGCAGTGTTACTCTCTGCATGTTAGTCTAGGGGATATACACCCCCCTTTCGAAATAGGAATTTCTGAAGTGCAGGCAGGTCACTAATAATGATTGAATATTGCAGGAATTAAGGCTCCCGGTTGCACGTGGTTCTGAGGGGAAGTCCAGAGGGGCTAAGCTTAGGGAGGTTGAAGACCAGAATAGATTCCCCAACCCCCAAAGTAAGCTAGTTTCTTTATACGTGCATGCAGGCGAGATTTCTTGCAAATCATTTATGAAAAATCTGTCCTAAAAGCCACTTGTGAGGCTGAGGTACCAGCCTCAGGGCTCAGTGTCAACAGAACTTGCCAGGGTAGACAACTCACATGTAGGCAGTCCAGACAGAACTTGCCAGGGTAGACAACTCACACGGAGGCAGTCCCCGACAGAACTTGCCAGGGTAGACAACTCACATGGAGGCAGTCCAGACAGAACTTGCCAGTGTAGACAACTGACATGGAGGCAGTCCAGACAGAACTTGCCAGGGGAGAAACTCACACGGAGGCAGTCCAGACAGAACTTGCCAGGGTAGACAACTCGCACGGAGGCAGTCCAGACAGAACTTGCCAGGGTAGACAACTCACACTGAGGCAGTCCAGACAAATTTTCACAATTAGTTGGGTAAATATTATTACGTATTTAATGGTTTTGTTCTGTGTTCTTTGTATCAAATTATTTATGTCAGTTATAACACGTTAGGCCTAGTGGTTTTAGGGGAGAGGACGTGTGTGTTGAGTGAGGTCCTAGGCCTTCTTTATCAGAACTGCTTATCTCACCCGACTGATAACTCATCCCTGCAACAAATATCGTTGGAGCGCAGCTGAATTGCTGCTGGAACTCTTATGTGTGAACTGTGACCATGATATTTCCTAGTGAAACACAAACGTTGATTTGAAGTGGCTGTAGGAGGCCTTCTTCACTCCACCTCGCCTGTCTCCCCTCCTTCCTCGATTTGGAACTCAGCAATTCGCCTCTATTTACTTATGGTCTAGAGGCGGTTTTTGCCAGACCACGTAAATGCTTGAGTGCCCGTGTCAGTCCTCTGTGCCGCACTCCATTCATCTTACGAATATGTCTCCTGTGTGCCTACCTGCCTGCTACAATAAAATTCCAAGTGGTTGACCGGGCTAGCAAGCACATTCAAGCAAGCTTGAAAGCGCACTCCAAGCTAGCCAGGACAAGTAAGGCAGCCTGCAGTTACAGCTCCTGACCCCCAGCATGTCTATATATACGTTCTACAGTGCTGCTGGCGTACAGTGTTTCCTGCAGTGGCTTAGTTAAGAACAATTTACGAGCATTGCAGTACTTAATTTTTAGTGGGGACATGCCAGAGGTTCACCTATAAACATAGTAAGTTTGTGCTAAGTGCATTCACCCCAGAGTGAACATTCTTCTGTCATACGTGTGCTAGAAGTGTTAAGTGTGCAGGGTTTTTTGTAACTATTTGCACGAGTGGATTTCACTGACTTTTGGACATTGTGCTACCATCAGTTACCTACGTAGGCTTAAAATGAGTGAGGAATGTCTGGCCTGCTGGGTGACCTTGAAAATGGCACTATAAGACCCGCATGCCCCTTACACCCCTACTGGTGTGTCTAGTGAGGTGAATGTCCCTTCCTCGACTTTCCTATTCACCGGTTTTCCTTAGCTCGTCGCCATATCTACATATGGGATAGGGCGAGTTTAGCCCATCCAGGGTAAACAGCACTCCAAGCCAGCAAGTGAAGGCCAAGTTACATGCAGTACATCTGTTCTGAATCCCAGAAAGCCTTTGTGAACGTTCTACAGTGTTCCGGCCGTACCTTCGGTGTTGTGAGAACCTTTTGGGGTGAGTTGTGACTGGGGATATACCTAGTGAAACACTGGAATTAGTTTTCTGTTTTGAAAGGCTAGTACCTGGTAACTCCTTTGGGGACGGCTTTTTAACTGTAACAAGCAGAGGTTATCTAAAACATATTTAAATTTGTGCTGATTTGTTTTTCCACAGTGAAAATTTGTCTGTCATTCCCAGACACGTGTGCTGCTGTGTTAATGCTGTGGGTTTGGAGTAATTAGCGAGTAGTGCAATATTGGTAATCTCGAGAGACTGTGGCCCCGTGAATGACCTTTAAAATCGCACTGCGACCCGCAGGCCACTACACCCTATTGCCGTGTCTAGCGAGGTGAATATCCCTTTCTTGTCCCTTCTATTCACCGGTTTTCCTTTAGCCCATCGCCAGTGTGAAACTCCCGTCGCTATGAGTATAGCTGATGTGTTGACGTAGATGATGGTGAAGGCAGATTTGAAACATATTTTAGTAAACAGGCTCGGAAAAAGAACGAGGCTTCCAGAGAAAGCTTGCTGAAAGCAATACAGTGGGCGCACACCCTCCCAAAGCTGTCAGGTTAGATTTCCCTAACAACACTGATCAAGAGACCAAGTGTAACTGGTTTTTCGAAGCTAGTACAGACAACCTAGAGAAAACGATCAAGTTTGTCCACGATGAGGATAACTACGTCTTTGTGCCTAATGAATCAGCATTTATAGACAAACTTCTCACTCGCGAATATGCCAACATCAAACTCCGAGCAGCCCACCAAGGGCACATGAAGTGCTTATTGTCATCTATAACGTCAACAAGCACTTGAATCCTCAATATCTGGCGTCAGAGCAAGTTGCAAGCCCTCGTCGACTTTCCAACGGTCTGATATTAGCTGAGTGGACTGGCCAGGGGACTCTGCCACGCTATATTCACTCCCGCGCAGCCCTCAACAGACGCTATTATATTGCATTGTACAGACCTCCTCAACGTCGATGTTATAAGTGTCAACGCTGGGCCACATTGCCAGGAAATGCCCATCTAAGTCACACTGGTGTGCAGTGTGTGCCAATGCTCATCCTTCTGAATGGTGTTATGATATGATCAAATAGCAACAGACTGTTGCTAAACAATGTATCAATTGTAAGACCTCAGGAGTCACAGCAGCTCATACTGACTGCAGTGTGAGGGCTGATCGCATCGCAGCCAACCGCACTTCACCCTGTACCCCTCATTATGACCCCCCAGGACTACCAGGTACCTCGAGTCTGAATACTGGCTCATGCCTGTCCCTAGACAATGGGGTTGAGCACCTCACCTGGGGAGCACGTCAATAGACCCCCATCGCGTCGGCTGTCAATACCAGCCTAGCTGAGTCAGCTGCCCAGTCAGCCAACGAGCTCAGCTGCCCGGGGACTTCAACGTCCCCAGATTTTCCCAGTCTTGCTCTGTGGTATACAACCTGATGTCGCGCAAAAAAGTATGGAAACACAACAATTTCTCCTGAAACAACAACTTGAACAACACAAGGAAAGATGTGTAGGTGTACCAATAACAAGATTGTCAATCTGTGAAAGCAAGTATAAGGCTGCTGAACAAGGTGGTGGTTGTGTTCTTAATCCAAGTAATGACGAATATAATATTTTGTGTTGATAACTATAGTGAGCATATAATGAAGGCTATGGTGTCAATGATGTTAGTAATAGTGATGACCGTAAGGGAAATTTGGTGGTGAAGAGTGTGTTTGAGGGCAATGGGGGTTCCTTAATGTTAGTAATAGTGATGAGCGTAAATAAGTGGTGGTGAAGAGTGTGATGAGAGCGGTGGTGTCTTTAATGTTAGTAATAGTGATGAGCGTAATATAAGTGGTGGTGCAGAGTGTGATGAGGTTAACCACATAGACATTAATGTTGAATACAATACTGTTGATAATGTAATTGTGGAAAATTTTTAATTTTCCGAAACTTTTGCGCCTAATAGGTGTTTTATGTCCCGGGATATGAGTCAAAAAATGTATTTGAAAATAGAGTAGAACCAAGAGTTCCCTTTGCGCATGCGCGGATATGCCGGGCAGGGGCGGATTGTTTTGAATGGGGGTGAGGAAGCTGAGAAGCATGGAACCACGAAATTGGCATTCACGGCGGTTTAAGGATTAATATAGGCCTCATTTCATAATAAGAAGTGTCGTAAACTGTTCCTGGTGGAGGTGAGGGAACGTGATTTACAGGAACCCGGTAATAGAGTGGTAAAATGTGTGATAAGATTTAGGACCGGGTGCAGGTGCACGGCCAGGGTGTGTGTCCAGGGGACATACCGTGTGTTAATCCTCGCTCATCGGCCTCAGATCTTAATGGAAGTGACCTCTAATTTTTTATAATAGTTATGAGACGTTAAATCGTCTTGTGAATGGTAATGTAATCAGTGATAATAACATTGGTTTAAGAGAATGTGGGATGTGAAATAGAGCGCCTTGCTCCGAGTGAACGTGTGACTCTTTCGCCCCGGGGGATAATGGGATTTATGGAATCACCGACTTCTAACCGGGGACAAACCGACGGATACCTCGCCCTGCCGGAATGAGAACCGTGTCGGTTTTAGCAGGACATCGAAACTGAGATGGTGAATGGAAGAAATAAGGAGTATCAATCACCCACAGTTAAGTAACCCTTCTAGTTAAAAACAAACTTATGCTGGCCAGTTGTGTTATGTTGTAATTAGATGGGTTATGAGTGATCCGCTACATCAAGTGCCCACCAGAGAACATCTGGTAAGTGGTGGGATTATGTACAAATGTTTTCCTTGATGGATGTATCCGGGTTTGTATCTACCCCCTCCCCTTCATTCAGCAAACAAATATAATCTATACAGCCCACAATTAACTAGTAGCACCGTACTTGTGTGTGCTATCCAATCCATACTGGTCTCAGATAGATATGGATAAGATTGTGAGGTCGAAGGGACCACCTGTAGTGACCAGAAGTGGTTAAGTTTTCTCACATGTCTACACGGGGTGACTACGGTAAACAATATGGTTGTCTCCCATTGAGATTATTGTATGTATATAATGTTGAGGTACATACAGATAAACACCCTAGAAAATTTTCCATATCTGCCCGTTGGTCCTTCGAAAACCGGATGCAATCAGTGAAAAAATTAATTGAATTAAATTACTTAATAATTAAAGTGACTGATTGAAGGAAGTGGGTGTAGGGTGCACGATTTTTAATCGATTCGTGGGGGAAGGATGATAATTAGCCCAATAAATTGCTAGCACATGGGTGGCTAGGATTTATACAAGAGTAAAGTGCAAGAATTACTCTTATAAGGCGTTACTTAAGTAGTATAATGGGTGATTATTAATTCCCTAACCATGGCTGGGTCTGAGGAAGTTAGTGCGACTGGCAAGTCCATGGATGCCAAAGCAAAGAAAGCGTCACTACAAGCTGGGAAAGGGTCTGTTCTAAACATACAAGAAGTGTATGGAGTTAATGAGACAAGAAAACGGTAAACCCTGATGAATTAAAGCTACACCTAGATGCCTTGGGAAAAATAGACATGATTTCATATAGATTGTGGTTTAAAGACTATGAAAAAGAGCTGCTAGAGAATTGTGCAGATGAGCTGAAAGGGAGCGATGCTGGATCAAATTATGAGGGGAGGACAACATTGTGTCCTGCAAAACTAGGCTTTGGAGAAGGTAAAGGGGGTAAACAATGTTGTTGGTCACCTAGTAGGAAAGTGAGGCTCTACAAACTCCAGAATTATGTATGCCGTGTTTAATCGGGAAAAACACTGGGAGGAGTTTTGGTTACTTTAACCCAGTCGTACATGATAGAGTGATCTTGCAAGTGTACCAAATTATGTATTTAAAGGGACAAGTAGGGAATGCGCCATGTTCTCATAAAAGCATTCCCAAGTAGAGATCCTAAGTGAGGCAGTTGACTTGTTGGAGGTCCTTACGGTAACTTGGAGCAAAGTAGGCTGACCTAGTAGATTTGGTTTAATTTAAAAGGACTCCAATTTCAAACCGCACAGCTTAAGCAATTTAGGATCAAATAGAAAGCACTCTTAAGACCTTGAGTAATAAATATGATGGAGGGAGCAGTGGTTGTTGAGTGCCTTGATCAAAATTTAATTGGGAACAAAAGACCATAGAGTGGTTATCCTAACAGATCTCAAAAGGTTACTTCAGTTGGAAGAATAAGAGGGACTGAAAGAGCAAATTGTCCAACTGCAGACCGGGCCAACCCATTACCTCTAGGAATACCACGGCTACAGACCCAGTGCACCTCCCAAGTTCCACAAAGGGAAACCTTCCTAAATTAATCCTAGCACCTCTACACGGGGTTCCGTAGGACGTATCAGTGACAGGTGCCGTTAAGTGGTTCTCCCCCTCCAAGCAAGAGGAGGAAGTCCCAACAATAATTTAGCCCAGGTTGATAAGAGGTCAGGAAAAGAAAGGAGAGATTGGTACTTCCGGCAACGGTACTCATTTCCAAGAACCCCTGAAACCATAAATTCAGGGGATGTTAAAGTGAAGTTGGGAAGCTTGCTAAAGTATCAGGTGCTAGGAAAATCATAATGTAAGGGATTGCCGTGTAACTTGCACTATGTTATCAGGTAACAAGGGGACACCACAAAAGCTTTGTAAGGGCAGATCTAATCGCAATAGGTTATAAACAAGATGAAGTGATATAACCCGGACAAACAGTAGCCCACTTTAAGATTGCAGCAACGTCGGTAATGATGGCCTAGCTGAGGTAGCTTTGCCTGTGTTGGTTTGTGGTGATTAATGATAAACGGCGTAAATCCAAAACTGTAACAGCATTACTGGATCAGGGATTACAAACGTACCTTCTAAAACGTAACTGCCTTAATGGGATGAGGTAAATGGGAGATCCTGCTATACTAAGCTACTGGCTTCTCTCGAAATAATAAGGCCCAGTCATAGGGACACTGTTTATGTAACTGTCCGGCTGGGCAATGAGAGAAAAACGTTTTAAATGCCGTAATTGTGGATAGGCTCCCAGAGAAAATATCTACAATAGGGCTTGGTAACGCTACTGAAAGGCTTTCGAGTAAGGTAATTTGGCACCTTCGGGTATAAATAATGATTTGTGGGGCCAATAGATATTTTGATGGTAGTGCCCATTATCCCACCTTTGTAAAGGGTATGACAAAAAAAATGCGGAGTCACCCTTCTAAGGGACCGCAGGAGGTCACGTGATGTATGGCAGGCTTCCTCGTACCGATAATGAATGACTGGAGGAATCCTAAATACGTTACGGTGTGTCTTACTCATGAGTATCACCCCAGTGTAAATATACTTCAATAGAGGATGAAGTTGAACCTGTGTATAAATTATGGGAATTGGACAGCATAGGGATCAATGTAAATGAAGAAAGTCCAGATGTTTCCTTTACTCAGAACAATACCAGAAGGATGTTAATTTGAATTGGACAATACTGGGTGAGACTTCCGTGGAAGCTGAACCTCCAGACCTACCAACTAATTACCGGATGGCTATGGACAATTAAAGGCTCAGCTCCACGAATTGAGAAAGGGACACAAGAACTGTTGACTGCTTACGATGATATAATTAATGAACAGTTAAATAATAAATTCATAGAGGAGGTACCCCCCGAGCAAAACCCAAAATTTATGGTCACTATTTGCCACACCACGGAGGAAGAAGGATTCTAAGACACTCCTCTGAGGATTGTGTTTAATTGTAGTGCCAGGATAATAAAAGTGTACTAGTTTGAATGACTGTTTGATGACAGGTCCGTCGTTGACGGAAAAACTGGGAGACATTTCTATTAAACTTCAGGGTTAAGAATTATGCCCTTTTCGGCAGACATAAGTAAAGCCTTCCTGAGAGTGGGTCTGCAGGAGGCTGACCGGGATTGCACTAGGTTTTATGGCCCGAGAATCCTAGTGACCCACTTAGTCCCCTGAAGACTTTTGCTTCAGGAGTGTATTGTTTGGTGCTACCTCCAGTCCGTTCCCACTCCAGGCAACGATAAATGCACACCTTAAGCGTACGGGTGGTTTCCCCTGAGTGGAGTAATGGGTAAACAATTTTATGTGGAAAATTTCCTGGGGTGACGTCTACTGAAGAGGAACTAATGAGGGATATACGCAGGGGGTAATGAAATAATGCAAGGTGCAAATATGCCCTGAGGGGAAAGGAACAGTAAAATTTGTCCAGTTTTAAGAGTTCAAATAAATAAAGACAACCCCGGAGTTGAAGTGTCCAAAAATAGTAATGTGCTGGGACTGACTTGGGACACAGAGGGAGACTTGTTATCGTTAAAGTCTAATGACTACAGCATTTCCCAATAAATTTAACAAGAGAGTCTTGCTTGCAGAAGTTTCAAAAAGCTTCGATCCACTAGGCTTAGTGTCTCCACTTACCATAAGAGGAAAATTTTTGGTATACAAAAAAGCATGGAAGCTTAAGTGTGCTTGGGATGAAACCCTACCTGAGGAATTTGTTGAAAGGTGGGAAGAACTAATAGGGGAATATGTAAAATTACCAATGTTGAAGTTCCCCCGTAATGTGGCCAGCAAGATGGAGAAAATGTACTCCACATTTTTTGCGATGCTTCGAAATTAGCATATGGAGCAGTCGCTTACCTTCAATGTAATAGTGCCATTTCTCTTGTTATTTTCTAAGGCTAAGGGGGGCTCCAATCAAATCACGCACCTTACCTCAGTTGGAATTAACGGCCATTATGTAGGTGTCAATTAGCCAATTATTAAGAAATAAATTGCGAGAGATAAATATCAGCGACAACCGTTTAAATTTTGGGCTGATAACGAGGTATCCTTACAATGGATTCGTAATGGTAAAAGTAAGATTGTGTATGTACAAAACAGAGTCGTGAAATCAATCAAATGCAGGAGAAATATAACAGTTTGGGTCAGCATATGTTAACCTTTAATCACATTCTGGTGACGAGAACCGCTGACTTCTTGTCTCGAGGCTTGACTTATGAAAATTTGTGAGTGCTTTATCGTGGTTTAAAGGGCCAAGTTGGCTGGTGGACAAAATTAACTGGCCGGTGCAAAAGGCACATATTGCTCCTGTCGAAATTCGGGTGAGCACGCTCCCGGGCAGTTTGTCCCTCCTTAGCCATTGATTGAAAGGTATTCTTCCTTACCTAAACTGATTAGTGTGACCCGGTTAGTGTTTAAATTTATAAGTAAGATGAATATCTCACATAATTTTCCCATCCCCTGAAATACTGGCTACAGAGGGTCAAGAAGAAACCTACAGGGATGAGATTAAATTCATGATGGACGGAAAAATTTTGAAAGGCTCAATAATAGAAAGGGTGGGGCTGTATTTAGAGGATGATGTAATTAGGTGCAGAGGCAGTTACAAAATGCTGAATTGGGGGGAATATGCTAAGGGACCCTATCTTGCTGCCCAAAACTCATCCCTGACAACCCTTTATTGTCTTTAATGCCCATAATACGTGATGCACGGTGGGGTACAGGATACCTTAAACTGTATTCGGGAAACCTTCTGGATTCCACAAGGACGGCAAAGTGTAAAAGGGGTTATCAAGTCGTGTGTATATGTCGCCGGGTGGATGCAGAACCTACATGTACCCAGGTTCCCCATTGCCCAAGGAACGCGTGCAGTTGGTAAAACCATTTGATGTGACCGGGGGTGGACTATAGTGGGCCAATCATTTTGACAGGTACTTCAGATGGTGTCCCCTTGAAGGTGTATGTATGTTATTTACTTGTACAGCTACTAGGGTGTTCATCTAGAAGTGGCTCAGGACTTTTTCTGCAGAACAGTTCATACAGCTGTTCCGGAAATTTGCAGCTAGACGATCCTGTCCAAGATTGATGTCTCAGATTATGCCACCAATTTTGTAGCGGGTGTCAACACTTGTGAAATTAAATAAGAGTGATGATGTACAGTCTTTGTTAACCCCGCGGGGGGTGTGTCTGGAAATTTATTACTCCAGAGCCCTTGGCAGGGGAGGACTGTACGAAAGAATGATAGGTACAGTGAAAAGATGTCTTCGTAAGGTGCTACACAGGAAGAGAATTGATTTGGAGGAGTTCGGGCAGTGTTGGTGGAGGCAGAAATCGAGTGAACAACGCCCTCTGTCATACATGAGCGACACTCCTGACGCGGAGGTACTGACTCCCTCTCACCTAATATGTGGACAAAGGTTAGAAGCTGCACCTATCTATAGAGTAATCTGAGGGAAGTGATGAGGATTTACAATAACGTGACTGTGTTGAGTGACAAGTTCAAGATGTTAAATAAGGTAATTATTCATTGGTCTGATGTGTGGCGTAAAGAATATCTTCTTAACTACGTGAACACTTTTATGGTGCGCCAGAGGCAGTAAACCGACAGAACATTCAACCAGGTGACATTGTGTTAATTGATACTGAACAACATCGAACATTGTGGCCTCTGGGCAAGGTAGTTACATTATACCCAGATGCACAAGGTGTTGTCAGAAACGTCAAAGTGTTGTGTCGTGGTCAGGAAAGTTTGTGTACCATTAATAAATTAATTCCCTTAGAATTAAATGGTGTTCAATCCAGTGCAGATGGAAAAACCTAAGGAAAGTGACACGAGTGATATTGAAGACACTGACCGGGTAATGCAAGAAGAAACTGTAGTAAGACCCACTAGGAAAACAGCAGCGCAATCTAGAGAGGGCTGGAATCGTCTCCTGGAGGAAGACGAAACTCTCTCCAGGTAAACTCCAGGTAACAACGACTTCCGCCCGGCCGCAGTGTGGAAAATTTTTAATTTTCCGAAACTATAGCGCCTAATAGGTGTTTTATGTGCCGATATGAGTCAAAAATGTATTTGAAAATAGAGTAGAACCAAGAGTTCCCTTTGCGCATGCGCGGATATGCCGGGGCAGGGGCGGATTGTTTTGAATGTGGTGAGGAAGTGAGAAAGCATGGAAAACCCCGAAATTGGCATTCACGGCGCCTAAGGTTAATATAGGCCTCATTTCATAATAAGAAGGTCGTAACTGTTTCTGGTGGAGAGTGAGGGAACGTGATTTACGGGACCACGGTAATAGAGTGGTAAAATTGTGTGATAAGAGTAGGACCGGGTGGCAGGTGCACGGCCAGGGTGTGTGTCCAGGGGACATACCCGTGTGTTAATCCTCGCTCATCGGCCCCAGATCTTAATGGAGTGACCTCTAATTTGTATAATAGTTATGGACGTTTTAAAAACGTCTTGTGAAT
Organism: Cherax quadricarinatus; assembly: GCF_026875155.1. Taxonomy (NCBI): domain Eukaryota; kingdom Metazoa; phylum Arthropoda; class Malacostraca; order Decapoda; family Parastacidae; genus Cherax; species Cherax quadricarinatus. The sequence continues at coordinate 65,127 of NW_026488374.1, read as the reverse complement.
GGTAATGTAATCAGTGATAATAACATTGAGTTAAGAGAATGCGGGATGTGAAATAGAGCGCCTTGCTCCGAGTGAAAAGTTTTGACTCTCGTACCGGGGATAATGGAGATTTATGAATCACGACTTCTAACCGGGACAAACCGACGGATACCTCGTCCTGCCGGAATGGAACCGTGTCGGTGTAGGGACATCGAAACTGAGATGGTGAATGGAAGAAAAAAAGGAGTATCAATCACCCACAGTTAAGTAACCTTCTAGTTATAACAAAATTATGCTGGCCAGTTTTTGTTATGTTGTAATTAGATGGGTTATGAGTGATCCAGCTACATCAAGTGACCACCAGAGAACATCTGGTAAGTGGTGGGATTATGTTCAATGTTTTCCTTGATGGATGTATCCAGGTGTATCCTACCCCCCTCCCCTTCATTCAGCTAAACTAATATAATCTATACAGTCCACAATTAACTAGTAGCACCGTACTTGTGTGTGCTACCCAATCCATTATGGTCTCGGATAGAATGGATAAGATTGTGAGGTCGAATGGGGCCACCTGTAGTGACCAGAGGTGGTTAAGTTTTCTCACATGTCTACACGGGGTGACTACGGTAAAACAATATGGTTGTCTCCCAATGAGATTACTTGTATGTATATAATGTTGAGGTACATACAGATAAACAACCCTAGAAAATTTTCCAAGTAATGAACACAATGTTGGTAGTGGCGCTGGTGATGACAGTTGTAGTGTTGCGTGTAATGTAGTGGAGGAGGGAATGTGAGTGGTGGTGTCACCTATCATACTCACACATAAACAGCGTCTTGCTCTGGGTTTACGAAGACTCCCACGAGGCCTTACAACTGGAGGTGCACTTAACAAACTCATGGACAAGGGTAGCACTGTTGACATTGATAAGTCTGCTATTTATATGAACAATTTTTCTTTATGCTGAGAAACTCAAGATGATCCAGGATACTATCAAAATGGATCAAAACTCGTATAAACTTTCTATATTAAGCTGGAATATTGCATCACTTAGAAAAAGACTTTCCTGACCTTCATCATAAGTAACCACGAACCATTGATGTTGTGTGTCTACAAGAGTGCAGAGTCCCTGAAAAATCCCACACCTAAATTACCATCATTTGTGCATATAACCTCAAATCCTTACTAACTCTTGTTTTCTATATATAAAAAATCGCTTCCCCATCACCTTCTTGCACACAAGAAAACAGAGGGGCTAAAATTTATCACGGTGTTAGGATTTATATAGGGAACTCTGCTCTCAACATATTTAACTTGTATGCTCCTGCTGATAAATTCAATTACTTGGAGCTCCCAACTTGTGCTTATTCTGAGCCTACTCTTATTATTGGCGATTACAATGCGAGACACAAAAGCATTGGAAACTCACAGTTTGGTAATCATAATGGCAATCAACTGTTGTCACTCTTAAACAGTCATGATAATGTCCAAATTGTAGGTGACCTTGAACCCACACATATCTATGGAGGTGTCCTTGATCTGTGCCTGGGCTTCAACATTACTTCTGCCAGCTGTGAGTCTTCCATTGTAACAGATATAGCGTCTGATCATTTCCCTAGGCTAACCTCACTAGATATTGGTAATACTATCCTTCCTGGTGGGATATTCAAACGGAAACGTTTTTAATGTTCCCACAGATCAGCATGATGACTTTGTTGCACATTTTGACTGACTGGTATAATTCCTATGAGTGTTCCTCTGTAGAGACCTTTAACAATGATCTTGTTTAGCAGTATTCAGAACTACTTAGAGCCGCCACTACAACCTCTTGGTACTCTAAACCCAACAAACTTCCATAATAATCATACCTCCTTCAAAAACCATACTTATTACAATGATTCTAAACTTCGTACACTGAAAAAGTACTGCTCGCAGACTAGGCCTAGCCTATAGAAAACATCGTACCCCTGGAATGCTGAGGCTCTTCCAAACTGCCCTTGCTGCTGCCAGAGAGCGTATGACAGAGCTGCGGCAAACAGACTGGGAAAAATTTGTCAACGGTCTTAATGCTCACACCCCACTTAGCCGAGCATGGAGGGACATAAATAGAATTAAGGGTAACGAACTGGGCAGACGCGCACCTCATCCCTTACATAGGGCGAATGAGTTAGTCAGTGCTTGGGCTGCTACATCTAGCTATGCTAATCTTCCCAGTACCACACAAGCAAAATTAAATGACAAATATGATGCAAGGGAGAGACTTGTTTGCTTTATGCTCAGCAAGGCAGATGATTGCAACATTCCTTTCACTAATTATGAACTTGATGCAGCACTAACTAAGGGAAACTCCACGTCGCCTGGTGAGGATGGTATTACTTACAACATACTCAGATTGCTGTTTTTTGGGGGGGGGGATCGAGTACCAGTAATCCATTACTGTGAATTATATAGCATGAGCTATGTAAACTACTGGGGAGCTCCTCAATCTTGGACAACACCTCATCATCATTCCAATCCTAATCCCAAACAACAAATGCATTTAGCCCAATACCTCTTAACTAGCAGCTTGTGTAAAACATTTTGAGAGAATGATTTTAATCGTCTCCATGTACAGAATCAAACAATTTGGGGGTCGTCCCCGGTACATGTTTCATGCTGGAAGGAGCGTGCATCATTGCAATAGCCACATTTCTCACTCTCACACTGAGACAGCTCATACACTACCACCCTTTTACCTTAAAATTCCGCTTTTCGATTTAGCCAACCGACTGGTAATCTTAGTGACGTTGCCAGAATGGATGTTTGGATGATGGCTTCCTCCGCTGGATTAAAGGGCTACCTGTCCAACAGAAAAACGCAGTGTTTGTTCCAGGGACACAGAAGTGTAACTAAGAACTTTGAATTAGGAACACCACAGAGAGAGTGTGTGCTCATCCCACACTGTTCATTATTCTAATTAATGCAATTTACTTAATGCTATGCCCATGTGAATGAGTTTTCACTGAGATATAATGGATTCACACCACCGGATTCTCCAACACGCCAAAACATTCTAATCATGTACTAGCGCTCGTGTCAGGACATGGTGTGAAAATCTCCCTACTGATAAAACAAAGATACTCAATCGGCGTCCTCCTCGACAGAGAGGGCACAGATTCGTCAATTCACTGCATGATGGTTACTTCTAGAATATGTAAGCAATCCAGTATCCTAGGCTTTTGAGGTTCCACTACTTGGACCTGATAGTAACTAGACTTTGTCGCCAATACAAAGAAAGACTAAGAGCAACTTAGAGTTGTGGCTGTGTTACACCCAGTATGGTGCTAATTTTAAAATTGGTGAAAATGATTTTCTTGCTTATATTAGACATTGGTTATTATGATGCGCCACTACTTGCTCTTTGACTGACTGGAACCTTGGAGGGCTTGAAAACTTGCAGAACGAAGCCAATGAGGATCATTTAGGATGCCCGACTGCCAAATTATAAAATGCAAAAGAACTTGATATTCCCAAGCATCAGAGATCGTGTTACTGAAAGAAAAATCCTAATTGGGGTTAATATGCTCAGCATAGCACATTCAAACCCCCTGCACGAGAACCCTCCAAACTTACCTCAGCACTGGTGAACACCCTCCAGATGTGATCGAAAAACTGGAACCTGAGCCTCCGGCATAAATCAATACAAGATCTATTTCCAAGTAGGCAACAGCGGCATTCTCCGCTCCATGGAAAATTTAACCCCATTCCAAACTAACCAATCCTCCATTTCCCCCCCCAAACTACTTCATAAATCACAACCAAAACTTTGCCTTGAAGCCAAACATGAGGCCTTAAGCAGTATTGATAACTTAGTCACACAGCACACACTCTCGCAAATTATTTACGCTGATGGCTCGTGTTCAACAAACCACTGGTTCAGCTGGTAGTGCTGCTGTTGTCTTACAGAGTGATGGCTCCTAAAGAAATTGGAGCACGCATCAATAATTGGTCCCTACCCTTCATACAGAACAGTAAGCCATACTCCTTGCAACTGAAATGCATCTGTGATCAAAGATTTGACAGTTTAATTGTAACTGATAGTTTCTGTCATCCATAATTGCTCTCAACTCATTAAGCATAAATTTGTGGAAAGCTTGTGTTCAGAAGCCAGACACAGTTATGGTAGAATATTGTGACGAGTGGATAAGATTGGCACATGGCTGTGGATTCCATCTCACATTGGTCATCAGATGCATGAAAGAACAGATAAATTGGGCTAAGCGTATGCTTTCAAGAGGAGTATAATATCAATCATGGCTTGTCAGGATAAGTATGAGAACAATAATACTAAAAAACTTCACAGATTTTAATGGACTTTAATGCACAAGAGATTGACACCATGAGACCATCTAACATCATCTATCATGCAGGAGGAGCCACAAGTCTACGGTGCATCCACAACAAAATAATCAGACACTTGGATGTCACTACTGCCCGGGCTCCGTCCGTCTTGTTAACGTATCATTGGCAGGTTAAATCACCACACCAGAATGTTTAGACCAAACGAACTGTAACTTTGCCAGATGGAATAATTGTCACACCCTGCGTCATTCTGTACTGGAGTGAGCGATAAAAATTAATGAAATTAGAAACAACTCACACAGAAAGTGTTCAAGAAATGGCAAAGTATTTTATCCACAGTGATATTATTGGCAGACAATCTGGAGAACTCCCCTGACTTTGCTAGCTTAAATAAAGGCATGTAAACCACATGTGTGCATGTGTGTGTGTGGTGTGTGTGTGTGGTGTTGTGTGTGTGTGTGTGGTGTGGTGTGTGTGAGTGTGTGTTGTGTGCATTTCACCTATTGAGATTGCAGGGGTCGAGTCCAAGCTCCTTGTGTTTTTACCTAGAGTTTACCTGGAGGAGAGTTCCGGGGTCAACGCCCCCGCGGCCCGTTCTGTGACCGGGCCCACCTTGGTGGATCAGAGCAGATCAACCGTGCTTTTGCTGCAGGCTGCACCAAAACCAACGTACGAATCCACACCCGGCTGATCAGGAACTGACTTTAGTTTCTTGTCCAGAGTCTTGTTGTACACCCCTAGATGCACCCACCTAGTTGAGGTTGCGGGGGGTCGAGTCCGAGCTCCTGGCCCCGCCTCTTCACTGATTCGCTACTAGGTCCACTCTCCCTGAGCCGTGAGCTTTATCAACCTCAGCTAAAAGCTATGTATGGATTCACTGCCTCCACGCATTCTCTTCCCCAAACTATTCCACTTACAGACTACTCTGTGGCTGAAGAAATACTTCCTAACTATGCCCTTGAATCATCTGTGTCTTCAGCTCCAACTGTTCCCTTGTTACTGTGCCAATCTCGTGGAAACACCTGTCTTGTCCCACACTTGTCAATTCCTCTCAGTAATTGAATGTCGTTATCATGTCCCCCCATCTCTCCTATCCCTCCATGTCGTCAGGTTGGTTTGTCCCTTAACCTCTACCCTCGTAGGACAATACCTCTTAGCTCCTAGGACTAGTCCTTGTTGCAAACCTTTTGCCTTTGCACTTTCTCTAGTTTCTTCATTACGTGCTTGCTAGGTTGTGGTTCCAACTTGCCGCATACTCCAATATGGGCCTAAAGTATACGGTGGGACTCAGGGACCTGACGATTCCCTTATTAATAAGTCGGAATGCTGTTTCTAAGGTTTGCTAGGCGCCCAAATGCAGCAGCAGTTAATATGGTTGAAGAGCGCCCCCTTCAGAGATGTGCCTGGTTGTTATACACACACCCAAGATCTTTTTCTTGAGTGAGGTTTGTAGTCTCTCTGACCCCCTAACTGTCTGCTGCCCGTCTGCGCCTTCCTTTGCCCTTCCCCAATCTTCAGACTTGCACTTGGTGGTTTGAACTCAGAGCCATTGCTGACCAGGTCTGCAGCCTTCCACCCTTTGTAGTTCTGCCCTGGTCCTTCGAAGTCGAGAGTATTCTTCTCATCAACTTCACGTCATCTGCAAACAAGGTGACACCTCAAGAGTCTATCCTTCCCGCATGTCGTTCACAAATACCAGAAACAGCACTGGTCTCTAGGACTGACCCCTGCGGGACCCCGCCGGTCACAGTGTGTGTGTTGTTTTGTGTGTGTTTGTGTTTGCGTGTTAGTTACCAATTTTGTCCTAGGCACATGTCGATTAGACGACAGGCCTGTTTGTATTTGCGAGTGTGTTTGTGTGTGTGTGTGTGTGTGTATGTGTCTGATGGGTGTGATTGTGTAAAGGATGTGGGTGGGTGTGTGTAGTCACCTATTTTGTACTCACCTATTGTGATGCAGGGTTCGAGTTCTTAGCTCCTGGCCCCGCTCTTCACACGGTTTCTCTTCAACCGGTATGATTGTGTGTGCATGTGTTGTATGAGTATGTTGTATGTGTGTGGTGTTGATGTTGTGTGTGTATGTATGTGAGTGTTTATGTGTGTGTGTGTGTGTGTGGTGAATTTGTATATGTTGTGTGTGTTTACTCAATCACCTATTGTCCTCTCACCTAATTGTGGTTGCAGGGGTTCGAGACTCACTCCTGGCCCCGCCTCTTCACTGATCGCTACTTGGATTCTCTCTCTCCTCTGCCTTCCTGACTTTGTCATACATCTTCTCAAAACTCTGTATTTTTCCTGCCTCCACTACTACTTCACATTGCTAGGCTATTCCACTTGCTGACAAATCTGTGACTGAAGAAATACTTCCTAACGTCCCTGTGACTCGTCTGAGTCTTCAGCTTCCAGTTGTGACCCTTGTCCCTGTGTCCCCTCTCTGAACATCCTATTTCTGTCCACCTTGTCTATTCCCCGCAGTATCTTGTATGTCGTTATCATGTTCTCCCTGACCTTCTGTCCTCCAGTGTCGTCAGTAAGATTTCCCTAACCTTTTCCTCGAAACGACATTCCCTTGAGCTCTGGGACTAGCCTTGTTGAAACCTTTGTACTTTCTCTAACTTCTTGACGTGCTTTGACCAGGTGTGGGTTCCAGACTGGTGCTGCATACTCCAGTATGGGCCTAACATACACGTGTACAGTGTCTTGAACGATTCCTTATTAAGGTATCGGAATGCTATTCTCAGGTTTCCCAGGTGCCATATGCTGCAGTGGTTTTTGGTTGATGTGTGCCTCCGGTGATGTGCTCGGTGTTATGGTCACCCTAAGGTCTTTCCCCCTGAGTGAGGTCTGTAGTCTTTGTCCACCTAGCCTATACTCTGTCTGCGGTTTCTTTGCCCCTCCCCAATCTTCATGACTTTGCATTTGGCTGGATTGAATTCGAGAAGCCAGTTACTGGACCACATGCCCAGCCTCTCCAGGTCTCTTTGCAGTCCTGCCTCATCCTCGTCCGATTTAATTTTTTCTCATCAACTTCATGTCATCTGCGAACAGGGACACTTCAGGTCTTTTCCCTTTCCCCATCATGTCGTTCACATATATCAAAATAGCACTGGTCCTAGAACTGACCCCTGTGGGACCCCGCTCGTAACAGGCGCCCACTGTGATACCTCTTCACGTACCATGACTCGTTGCTGCCTCCCTGTCAGGTATTCCCTTATCCATTGCAGTGCCCTTCCTTTTACGTGTGCCTGATCCTCCAGCTTCTGCACTAATCTCTTGTGGGGAACTGTGTCAAAGGCCTTCCTGCAGTCTAGGAAACGCAATCTACCCACCCCTCTCTCTCGTGTCTTACTTCTGTTACCTTGTCATAAAACTCCAGGAGGTTTGTGATACAAGATTTGCCTTCCATGAAACCCAATGCTGGTTTTCATTTATAATCTTGTTCCTTTCCCGGGGTTCGACCACTCTCCTCCTGATAATCTTCTCCATGACTTTGCACACAATACATGTCAGGACACAGGTCTGTAGTTTAATGCCTCGTTTTGTTTCCTTTCTTAAATATGGGGACTACATTAGCTGTCTTCCATTTCTCAGGTAGTTGCCCAGTTTTAAGGGATGTGTTTGAAGATTGTGGTTAGAGGCACACACAGCATCTCTGCTCCTTCTCTAAGGACCCATGGGGAAAATGTTGTCCGGTCCCATCGCCTTTGAGGTGTCAAGGTCACTTAAGGCTTCTTCACCTCCTCCCCAGTTGTCGTATGTCATCCAACACTTGTTGGGTATATTCCCTCTTGATGTTCCCTTCTGTGCTGTCTTCCCACAGCCCTTCCTGTCTCACTGTAAAAACTTCCTTAAATCTCCTGTTCAGCTCCTCACATCCTCATGATCATTTCTTGTGAGTTCTCCACCTTCTGTCCTTAATCTGATCACCTGGTCTTTGATGTTGTCTTCCTCCTGATGTGGCTATACAACAGTTTCGGGTCAGTCTTGATTCTCGATGCTATGTCATTTTCATACTGTCGCTGGGCCTCCCCCCTTACCTGTGCGTACTCATTCCTGGCTCTGCAACTGATCTCCCTATTTTCGTGTGTTCTCTGCCTTCTGTACTTTTTCCATTCTCTATTTCACTTGTTTTTGCCTCCTTACACCGTTGGGTAAACCAGGGGCTCGTTCTGGTCTTCCCGTTGTTCTTTGCCCCTTTGGGAAATGAACCTTTCCACTGCCTCCTTGCATTTTTTTGCTGCATATTCCATCATTTCATTTATGGCTTTCCTGCCAGTTCTCTGTCCCACTGGCCTCCCGCAGGAAGTTCTTCACCCTATGTAGTCCCCTTTTTATAGTCAGGCTTTTTCCATTCAACTCCTGTTATTCTCTCCACTTGCAGCTCTACTATGTATTCAAAGCACAGAACCACGTGGTCGCTAGCTCCTAGGGGACTCTCATACTTGATGCCTCAATGTCTGAGCTGCCCAGGTGAACACAAGGTCCAATCTTGCTGGTTCATCCTTCCCCTCTCACTCTGGTAGTGTCCTTAAAAATGTTGGTGCATGAGGTTTTCCAGCACCACGTCCAAATCCTGGCTCTCCTTGTTTCGGGACCCCATGTGGCTCCAGGTTTTCCCAGTCAATCTCCTGTGGTTGAAATCCCCCATAACCAGCAACTTTGCTCTGCTGGGGTTGTGTGTGTGTGTGTGTGTGTGTGTGTGTGTGTGTGTGTGGACTCAAAAAATCAATATTTGCACCAAAAACTCACTACAGTTGTGACCGGGTGTGGAAGTGTGAAAATTGCTCATTACACTATAATTTGTTCATGATTGTACCCATGTATAAAGTAAGTAACCCATTTTTACAGTTTCATTCCTTTGTAACTTTGAGTTCTTTCCCTTGTACCTAGTTAGCCATAAAAATTTTGGGGGGGCCCAGTCCCGGGATCCATTCGTACCTCGTAATCTGTAAATCCCTTTTGAAACTTGTCATGATTGTCTAGACTACCTGGAGTTCATTACCTTTGTATTTGTGAGTTCATTCCCCTTTGAAAATTGTAAATTCTTTCCCTCTGAACTTGCCAGTATCAAAATTTTGGGAGAGTCCCTGGCCCAAATTTATGTCCCTCTGTAACCTTTTGACTACCGCCCACAGGAGGGGTAGGGGGTGACTACCCCCCACGGATGGGTATGGGGGACTACCGCCCAAGGAGGGTATGGGGACTACCCCCCCACAGGATGGGTATGGGGGGGGGGGTTTTTGGGGACTACCGCCCCAGGATGGGTAGGGGGTGACTACCCCCCCCCAGGAGGGTAGGGGGTGACTACCGCCCCCCCGGAGGGGTTGGGGTGACTACCCCCCACGGAGGGGTATGGGGTGACTACCGCCCCAGGGGAGGGGGTAAAAAAATTTTTTGGGGTACCCCGCACAGGAGGGGTTATGGGGTGACTACCGCCCACAGGGGGGATGGGGTAAAACCCCGCCCACAGGAGGGTAGGGGGTACTACCGCCCACAGGGGGGGTATGGGGTGACTCCGCCCACGGAGGGGTATGGGGTAAATCCCGCCCCGGGGAGGGGTTATGGGGTAACCGCCCCGGATGGGTATGGGTGACACCGCCCACAGGGGGGGTATGGGTGACTACCGCCCACGGGATGGGTTTGGGGGGTGACTCCCGCCCCAGGAGGGGTATGGGGTGACTCCCGCCCACAGGATGGTAGGGGGTATACCCCCCACAGGGGGAGGGGGGTGACTCCGCCCACGGATGGGTATGGGTAAACCCCGCCCACGGGGATGGGTATGGGGTGACTACCGCCCACAGAGGGTAGGGGGGACACCGCCCACAGGAGGGTTGGGGTGACTACCCCCCACAGGATGGGTATGGGGTGACTACCGCCCACAGGATGGGTAGGGGGTACTCCCGCCCACGGGATGGGATGGGTGACTACCGCCCACAGGATGGGTAGGGGTACTCCGCCCACAGGATGGGTATGGGGTGAACCCCCCACGGTGGTATGGGGTGACTACCGCCACAGGAGGTGGGGGGGTGACTACCCCCCACAGGATGGGTATGGGGGGGGACTAGCCCACAGGATGGGTATGGGGTGACTACCGCCCAAATGGGTATGGGGTGACTCCCCGCCCACAGGATGGGTATGGGGGACTACGCCCACAGGATGGGTATGGGGTGACTCCCGCCCACAGGGGGGGTGGGGGTGATCCGCCCACAGGATGGGTATGGGGTGAAACCCCCCACAGGATGGGTAGGGGGACTACCGCCCACAGGATGGGTAGGGGGGAACCCCAAGGTGGAGGGTACCGCCCACAGGATGGGTAGGGGTGACACCCCCCCACGGGATGGGTTTGGGGTGACTCCCGCCCACGGAGGGTTAAGGGGGACTACCCCCCACAGGATGGGTATGGGGTGCTACCGCCCACAGGATGGGTAGGGGTGACTACCGCCCCAGGATGGGTATGGGGTGACTACCCCCCACAGGATGGGTATGGGGTGATACCGCCCACGGGGATGGGTTGGGTACTACCCCCACAGGGTGGGTAGGGGGGTACTCCCCCCACAGGAGGGGTATGGGGTGCACCCCCACAGGATGGGAGGGGTGACTACCCCCCCAAGGATGGGATGGGTAAAACTACGCCACAGGAGGGGTTATGGGGGACTACCCCCCCAAGGTGGGTATGGGGTGACTACGCCCACAGGAGGGTATGGGGTACTCCCGGCCCACGGGGAGGGGTTTGGGGGTGACACCCCCCCACGGATGGGTATGGGGTGTACCGCCCACAGGAGGGTATGGGGTGACTACCCCCAAAGGTGGGTATGGGGGGACTACCCCCCACGGATGGGTATCGGGTGACTACCCCCCAAGGAGGGGTTTGGGGTGACCCCGCCCCCCGGATGGGTTTGGGGTTACCCCCCCGGGATGGGGTAGGGGTACTACCCCCCAAAGGGATGGGTATGGGGTGAACCCCCCCACGGGAGGGTAGGGGGGGTGATACCCCCCCACGGGAGGGGTTGGGGGTGAAACCGCCCACAGGTGGGTAGGGGGGTGACTACAGCCCAAGGAAATGGGTAGGGGGTGATACCGCCCCCCGGATGGGTTAGGGGGGTGATACCGCCCACAGGTGGGTAGGGGGTGACTACCGCCCACAGGTGGGTATGGGGGGGGACTCCCCCGCCCCGGAGGGGTATGGGGTGCTACCGCCCACAGAAGGGGTTAGGGGGGTGACTCCCGCCCACAGGAGGGGTTGGGGGACTACCCCCCAAGGAGGGTATGGGGTGACTACCGCCCACAGGATGGGTAGGGGGACCCCGCCCACAGTGGGTTGGGGGTTGACTCCCGCCCACAGGGGGGTAGGGGTCCCTACCCCCACAGGAGGGGTAGGGGGTGACTACCGGCCCAAAGGATGGGTATGGGGTGCTACCCCCCAAGGAGGGGTAGGGGTGCTACCGCCACAGGAGGGGTATGGGGATACCGCCCACGGGATGGGTAGGGGGTACTACCCCCCAAGGAGGGTTTGGGGGATACCGCCCACGGGAGGGGTTTATGGGGTGACTACCCCCAAGGTGGGATGGGGGTGACTACTGCCCACAATGGGTATGGGGTGATTTTCCCCCCCAAAGGGAGGGTAGGGGTGACTACCCCCCAAAGGATGGGTATGGGGTGACTACCCCCCACAGGAGGGTATGGGGGACTACCGCCCAAAAGGATGGGTATGGGGGACTACCCCACGGAGGGTATGGGGGGACTACCGCCCACAGGAGGTATGGGGTGAAACGCCCACGGGAGGGTATGGGGTGATTTTACCCCCACAGGTGGGTATGGGGGACTCCCGCCAAAGATGGGTATGGGGTGACTACCGCCCAAGGATGGGTAGGGGGTGATCCCGCCCACAGGAGGGGTAGGGGGGTGACTCCCGCCCACGGGAGGGGTATGGGGTGCTCCGCCCCGGGATGGGAGGGGTGACTACCGCCCCAGGAGGGTATGGGGTGACTCCCGCCCCCCGGAGGGGTATGGGGGGGACCCCCCCCCACAGGGGGGGTATGGGGGTGACTACCCCCCACAGGAGGGTAGGGGGTGACTCCCGCCCACGGGAGGGGTTTTGGGGTGACTACCCCCCACAGGATGGTTGGGGTGATCCCGCCACAGGGGGGTGGGGGGTGACTACCGCCCACAGGATGGGTAGGGTGACTACCCCCCACAGGAGGGGTAGGGGGTGACTACCGCCCACAGAGGGTATGGGGTGACTACCGCCCCAGGATGGGTATGGGTGATACCGCCCACAGGAGGGGTATGGGGTGCTACCCCCACGGAGGGTATGGGGTGCTCCCGCCACAGGAGGGGGTAGGGGGTGACACCCCCACAGGAGGGGGAGGGGGGACTCCCGCCCACGGATGGTAGGGGGGGGGACTACCCCCCACAGGAGGGGTATGGGGTGATACCGCCCCCACAGGATGGGTTGGGTTGACTACCCCCCACGGGGAGGGTATGGGGTACTACCCCCCACAGGATGGGTTATGGGGTGACTCCCGCCCCAGGAGGGGATGGGGTGATTTAGCCCACAGGATGGGATGGGGTGACTCCGCCCCAGGTGGGTATGGGGTGGACTACCGCCCACGGGATGGGTATGGGGTGCAAAATAAACTTTTAAACTAACTAAATTTTATAAATTTTTAAATGACCAAAAATAATATTGTTTTATTAATAGTAATGTGAGAGACAACCTGGGTTTTTTTTTTACCCGGGGTTATACGGGTTACCGGGGGTTATGAGGGTTATACGGGGTTATCCTGGGTTATGGGGGGTTTAACACGTTATCCTGGGTTTATAATGGGTTTACGGGGTTATCCGGGGTTTGGGATGGGTTATATTGGGTTATCCGGGGTTATGTGGTTTTTAGGGGTTACCCGGGTTAGGTTATGAGGGTTCCCCTGGGTTATGATGGTTATGATTATCCGGGGTTAAATGATTATGGGGGGTTATAGGGGGTTATCCTGGTTATGAGGGTTATCCGGGTTACCCGGGTTTTGGGTTTTGATGGGTTACCCTGGGTTATGAGGGTTTACTGAGTTATCCTGGGTTATATGATTTTGGAGGGTTTATAGGGGGTTTATCCGGGGTTTATGAGGGGTTATACTTGGTTTTCCTGGGTTATGATGGTTCGTGGGTTACCCTGGGTTTGAGGGTTATACGGTTTTTCCGGGGTTATGAGGTTATGATGGGTTATATGGGTTATCCGGGTTATGATGATTTAGATGGGTTTAGGGTTTACCCTGGGTTATGATGGGTTATACTGGGTTATCTTGGGTTATGATGAGTTATGGGGGGTTATCTTGGTTACCGGGTTATATGAGTTTTTGGGGTTATATGGCCTGAAATTCACATTCACTTGTTTGCACAAAAATGCAAAAACCCTCAAATGATGAGTGGAAGTTTTTGCGTAAAGGTGAAAACCCAAAACCCTAGTCATTGTGTTGTCACAAGCCTCCGGTGCAACACCCCAGCAATTTCCGGGAAAACAGCTGTTAAAAATTACCACTGTCGGAAAACCTTCCGCTCCTCCCCAACATCTTGCCCCGGGGGGGGATTTCAACTTAAGCACCTAAAATGGAAAATATAGCAATAATATTGTGCAGTAAAACCCAGGAGGCAGCTCTGATGAAACCACACTCACGCGAGCTTTTAAATCTTGCCAAAATTAAATTTAAAACCAGCAAAAAATAGAGCCTACTAGATGGAGAATCACTGACCTCATCTTCACTAAAAAGATTGATAAAAATATCACCAAAACAAAAACAATATACTCAGACACAACAAAATTGAGGTTCATTGTTGCGCGGAGCCCCAGACCGACATAATGAGATTAGTCACGGGGGAGCTTTCACCAAATTAAACTTAAATAACAAAAAATAAAAGTGGACCAAGAAAACCAAGTCCTAACCGATAAAAAGCTGGGAAAGATAACAACAACACAGACCCCAACTTACCCTAGAACAGAAAAAATCGGGGCACTCGATGTATGCCAAGGCTTTATTCCTCTAAGAAAAAGGAGGAGAAATTTTAAAACAGAAAGAGACGGGCGCCCCTTTACGGGCAGGGAAAAAAAACAGAGCGGCTAAAAGAGGTCAATATATCTAAATGCGTAGGGAGACACGGTCAGAAAATACAAGCATCGAACAAAGCAAAAAAAACCCTTTTAGGATCAGGAATCGCGGGAAGAACAAAAAGCCAAAAATAAAAACGAAAGAAACCCAAAGTATTTCTTTTTCTACCCAATAAAAATGGAACAACGCCCGTATTGGGCCCCCCTACTTAAACAAGAGGGGTCCTACACAGATGAAGCAAGGAAAGAGGAGCTACTCAAGCCCAAATATGACTCATTTTTTAGAAACCGCTAACCAGACTGAGAGTCAAGAAAAAATTTAATTTTTTTAGGAGACCACAAAATTTGATTAACAAACCTATCCGATGTTATCTGACCCCAAATGACTTCGAAAGGCGATAAATGACATGCCCACTCTGCCCCGGGGCCCAGACTCGGGAACTCGGGTTTTCACAAGAACTGCAAGAACCCCTATCACGAGCCTTTTCCATCCTAGGGGAAAAGGGAGCAGGACACGGGGTCGCCCACAGTTACAAAAAAACAACAGAAATACCCCCACTCCACAAAGGGGGCAGTAAAGAACACAAAGAACTACAGACCAATAGACAACACCCCAATCAAAAAAACTTTGAAAGGGTCCTAAAAGCAAGACACCACCCTCTAGAAACCCATCATTCACAACCCGGGGCAACTGGGTTTAGAACAGGTCGCTCCTGCGTCTCAATATTGGACCACACGAAAGGCCCTAAATGCACTGAAGACAAAAGAATGGGATTAATAAATACAGACTTGCAAAAAGCCTTTGACAATGTGACCATGGCGTAATAGAGCACAAAATCGTGCTAAAGGAATACAGGGAAAAAGCGGTCGTTGGTCATAATTTCCTCACAACGAACCAGAGAGTAGTCGTCAACAAGTAAAATCCCCAGGGAGCTACGGTGAAAAGCTCTGTTTCACAAGGACAGTACCGCTCCCTCTTGTTCCCCCATCCTTATATCCCAAAAATAGACAAGGATGTCAGCCCCAGCACCCGGGCTTTCCCTTTTCGATGAACCCGAATCTGATGACAGTGTTTCCTTGCAACACTGCAAAAGCTCCCCGGCAGACATCAACCCAAAACTTTTGTGGGCTGCAGAAAACAATATGAATTTTAACGATGAGAAATTTTAATTACTCAGATATGGTAAACTGAGGAAATTAAATCTTCTCAGAGTACAAAACAAATTCTGGCCCAAAAAAAGAGGAAAAACCCCAAAGTCAAAGACCTGGGGGTGATCTGTCGGGGGATCTCCCCTTCAAGGACCTAAAATTGTATCAATCCATTTTGCTAGAAAAAAAGACAGGGTGGATAATGGAAAACCCTTTAAAAATAGGGGGGCCAACCCATGATGACACCTTCAGGTCACTTGTTCTATCTAGGCTGGAATATTGCTGACACTAACAGCACCCTTTTAGGGGGTAAATTGCCGACCTAGAAAATGTACAGAAATTTCACGGGCGCCCTAAGGAGATAAAACACCTCAATTTTGGGAGCGCTTGAGGTTCCTAAACCTTTTTCCCGGGAAAGCAGGAGGGAGAGGGTCATGATTTTTACACCGGAAATCCTAGAGGGACTAGTACCGAATTTCAACGAAAATCACTCATTACGAAACAAAAAGACTTGGCGACGATGCAAAACCTCCCCCCCCAAAGAAAACAGGGGGGTTTACAGCACGTTTAAAGACCAACAATAATGTCAGGGGGCCCCAGATGTTCAAATGCCTCCCCGACACCCTAAGGGGATTACCAAAAGACCCCCGGCAGTCTTCAAGGGTGGCACGGAAAAAGCACCTAAAATCATTTCCCGGGTCAGGGGCTGTGGCTCGTATGTTGGTTTGCGTGCAGCCAGCAGCAACAGCCTGGTTGATCAGGCTCTGATCCACCAGGAGGCCTGGTCTCAGACCGGGCCGCGGGGGCGTTGACCCCCGGAACTCTCTCCAGGTAAACTCCAGGTATCCTGGGTTATGATGGGTGAGGAAAATTGCATTTATCTGAATGTATCATTATGTACATAACAGTAAATGAACAAAGATAATTATTATTTATCAGTAAGACAAGTAGGAATTTGGGACACCTAGGTCGCAAAAATGTCCCCCTTCGATACCTACCACTGTCATATCCACAAGTTGCTCTAGACCTATTAATTATCAAATGAAATTGTTACATCACAGGGTTCTGAGTTAAATTTATATTTTTGAACTGTACATTAAAATTAAAAAAATGATTATATATAAACCACATTTATATAACAGAGGAGAATATATCTAAATAAACACTCACCAATTTGACTGGAGATTAATGTGTCATGTACAGGGACCCCCCTACAACCTTTTACCTATATTATGAAAAAAAATTTACTGGCCAGATTTTAAACATAAATTAGGAGCTTATATGAGGTTCCTGGAGTTGTCCTGTCCTGTCGCTTGATATTCAAATTTATGCAGGAATGTCATTAACATTTCGCCTCCTTTTGAGAGGTATCAGCCCAATTTTAGCTTAGAGCACGGAAAAATTCTTCCCAGTATTCATAAAGAACATAAGAACATAAGAACATAAGATGAAGGATACCACTGTAGAAGGGCCTACCTGGCCCATGCGAGGCAGGTCCAGTCTAATACCGGTCTTAAACCCAATGCACCCACCTAGAGGTCAGGTAACATTGACTTAAGGGAGGAACCGGCACCGGAACTGGTAGGCACAAGCTAATCAGGTCCAATCACACCCCACCCACATCCATTTGTATTTATCCAACCTTTTTTAAAGCTACACAACGTTCTGCCTCTATAACTGTACTCGGGAGTTTGTTCCAACTCATCCACCAACTCTATTACCAAACAGTACTTTCCTATATCCTTCTGAATCTGAATTTTTCCAACTTAAAAACCATTGCTGCGAGGTCCTGTCTAGGCTAGATATTTTCAGCACACTATTTACATCCCCTTTATTAATTCCTGTCTTCTTTTATAACCTCAATCATATCCCCCTAATTCTACGTCTTCTAGAGAGGTGCAGATTCAGGAGCCCTTAGTCTATCCTCATAGGGAAGGTTTCTGATTACAATGGGATCATCTCTTGTTTCCTCCTTTGTCATTTCAGAGAATTTATATCCATTCTGTAATACGGTGACCAAAAACTGTGCAGCAATAATCTATATGAGGCCTAACCAAGAGATGTTTAGTGTTGAAGGAAAACTGAGGACTCCTATTATTTATGCTTCTTTGTATGAAGCCAGGATTCTATTAGCTAACAGTTTGACCAGTACAACAGCAATGGCGACTGTCTTCTGCACAGGCGCAGCTTCCCGTTTCTATGACATAAATATGATTAAAGCCAGTATTAGGCCATCTATATTACCTATAAAATTACCATATTTCCGGGAAAAATATTAGTATTTTCCAACTGCGGCCGGCGGAGTTCGTTTGCTAAATGACTCAAATTGCTATTTGGCAATGGTGGAGGACCTGGGTAATCATATACGATCTGGCCTCCACACGGCGACTATTACACAAGAATATTAACCCTTTTTACACTTTGCCGTCCTTGTGGATTCCAGAAAGTTTCCCTATTACAATTTTAAGGTATCTTGTACCCCACCATGGCATTACATTTTTATGGGCATTAGAAACAATCAATTTGCTAGATGATGAAGTTTTGGGCAGTAAGATAGGGTTGTTTAGCTTAATCACCCAATTCAGCGTATGTTAACCTGCTATTGCACTAATTTCACTGTTCTCTAATACAGTTCCAATTTTTCTCTATTATGGAACCTTTCCAAAATTTTTCTTTCATCATCAATTTAATCTCATTTCCATAGATTTCCTCTGTACCCTCTTTATCAACTATTCAGAGGATGTGAAAAACTTTATATGAAATATTCATCTTGCTTAGAAATTTAAACACCCAACTTAGTTACATTGATTAGTTTGGGTAAGAAGAATAGATCGACACCATGACTAACCCTTCTAGGTCTTGGGTAGGTGCCTGAGTCCGAGCTTTAGCTCATGAGACTGTCATTCCCATTTGCCCTTGGGCGGGGTTGGCAGACCAGAGAGGCCTAGCTTGTGGCTAGGCCTGGGGACAGTTGGTCCAAAGGATGAGGAGGTACTTGTGTCTCCTTCCCATGGGAGACTTAGGTCTCAGACACTCCCTAAAGAGGGAGTCCAAGGACGGGCCACCACGTGGGAAAGGCCCGGAGCGGGGAGATATTCCGGCGGAATATTTATAATAATATTAATAATAATAAAGAAGAATACCTATTTTATATTCAATGCGCCTTAAGAAGGGACAAACTATTGGAGCTGGTGGTCACAGTAATTTCAACAGGAGCAATATACAATTTTGTAAGGCCAATTAGCTTTATTTATACAGCTCGATCCTTTTAAAACCAGATGCAGCAATTACAAATTAAGCATAAGATAAACCTCGAGACAAGAATTCAGCTGGATTCTCCTCACAGGTATTATGATTAAATGTTTAACATATGCAGACCCAAACTATTATACTTCTCTTGCATCTGGTTAATTCAGCGATTTCAGCTTTGTACGTTACACAATTGTACTGTTTCCATTACGAATCCATTGTAAAGGTACCTCATTATCAGACCAAATTTACAGTTGTCGCTAATATTTTATCTCTGCAACTTATTTCTTATATAATTTAGATAATTTGACACTTATAAAGGCAGTTAATTAACTGAGGTAAAGTATGTGATTTAATTGGTGACACTTTAGCCATAGACAATCAGAGAGATAACACTATTACATTGAAGGTAAGCAACTGCTCCATATGCCAATTTTGAAGCATTACAAAAAAATGTGGATTATATTTTTTTCCATTTGGATTGGCTCACCTGGCGGGGAACTCCAACATTGGAATTTTTTTTCATATTCACCAATTATTCATCCCACCTTTTACTGAATTCGTCAGGAAGGGATTTCATCCCAAACATATTTATGTTTTCATTGCTTCCTGAATTATTCGATTTCCACTTTATAGTAAGGGAAAAAATAAAAAGGGTGACACTAAACCTAGTGGATCAAAAACTTTGGGGAAACTTCAGCAAGCATAACTCTCTTAGTTAATTTATTGGGCATACTGTAATTATTGTTTTTATCCATTAGCCAAATCTCTCTCAGTATCCCAAGTTAATCCCAATACATTATACCTTTGGCACTTCATCTCCAGTCTAATCTTTACTTATTTTGTCCTTTAATTTGGGAGGAATGTCGATTCCATTCCCTAAGAAGCATATTTGCACTTTTGCATTATTTCATTAGCTCTCTCCATAAGGTCATTAACAGTTCTCTTCATTTGAGTCGCTCAGGAGTAATTATCCACATTAAAATTGTTTGACCTCATTAACTTTACTCAATGGACTTACCATACATTTAAGGGTGCATTTTATCGTTTGCTTGAAGTAGGAACTGACTGGATGTAGCACCAAATTACGTCCTGAAGCGAAAGGTTTTCAGGAGGGCTAAGTGGGTCAATGGATTCTCAGGCCATAAGAAGCAGGTAACAATCCGGTCAGCCTCTTGTAAACCCACTCTTAGGGAAAGCTTTACTTATGTCAAGCGTTTAATGCATAATGCTTTCACTCTGAATTTAATAAGATATCTCTAATTTTTCCGTCAACGTTGGACTGTTCTCAAAAACAGTCATTTTAAACTATTTACATTTTGTACTCTGGCACTTCTATTAAAAAAACACAATTCCTCAAAAGGAGTGGTCTTAGAATCTTTCTTCACTACCGTGTGATGTGGCAAATATGGACCGTAAATTTTGGTTGCTAAGGCATCGGTACCTCTTCCTATACATTTATTAATTACTGCGCAGCCAATTAATCATTTTAGGCAGTGAAACAATTTGGTGTCTTACTCAGTTCGCAGAGCTGAGCCTTTATGTCCATATGCTTTTCTGTAATTAGTGGGCAATTCTGGATTGTTCAGTCTCCTCGGAAGTCGTACCCATTATTGTTAAGATTCAAATTTTACATCTCTCAGGTATTGCTCCTGAGTAGAAAGAATCGTAAGACTTTCGTCGTTTACATTTATTCCAATGCTGTTAATTCCCCACAATTTATGCACTGGTCAACACCATCCTCCTAGGAGATTTTACTGGGGGCACGATTTCATGAGTAAGACACACAGTTATGGTATTTGTATTTCCTCTAGTCATGTATTATTTATTTTTTTTTTATATTTTATTTAAAACGTCATATAACAACATATTATAATATATAAAAATCCTTCCTTCATTAAAACAGGTATACAAAACATAATATTTGAACATAATACACCTTATAAGTATGCTGACTGCACATATCCGATATTTACACCTAAGCCAACTAGTATTTCCCTAAACCATACATGATGATATATCATTTTATAAAAAAAAAAAAACATACAACAATACGTATAACATTTATAACAAAAATTTAAAGCCTTAAACATTTTTTTTTTTTAATTTAAAAATATACAATACATAAATAATCATAGGATTACCTATCATTTTTTTTTTTTTTCCCTATTTCATTTTTTAAGAGTTTAAAATAAAAAAAGGGTATAATTTCAATTGTCAATATATTCACTAGAAAACGGTTATAAATATGCGTTCCGTCCTATTCATTATGTACCTATCCTAAGGTAACACATGTATATACAAATTTCTTCGTTACCTTAATTAAAACCCTCTTATTTACTTATAAACAAAGAGAAACTATTCATCAATAATATGCCTTGTGGTTGATTTTAATGTCCAATTAAACCTTTGGTAAAAAGACATAATACATAAACAAGGTGCATATATAACAAATATCAAAAACGAACGATATGTAATGAACTGGTAGTACTTTACTTGACTCTGCAAAGTACAAAATTATTCAGTAACATTACACAAAGGGTTCCACTTAATAGCATGAGATAATTCTGAATTGCTAAAAAGTTAAACATTATGCAAAAACATACCACACACCACATTCTTATCAATATACACACTCACTTGAGAGATTATGTACACATAATACAAAATTGTTACCTCAATATTGATCACATTCAAAACATATATTACCAGGAGACCCAAGCAGACGTTTCCAGGTATCATCCACATGGCTGATACAAGAAAAATAATAAAATGAAAACTATATATATAAGTTGTCAAGGTGCTTTTACATAACACCTGTCTGCAGTTCATGAGGTATGCCTTCAACAAGAGACCACTCTCTTAATCCTCGTCCTATTTAAGAACAATTAGTTTCCAAGCAATAGTATATATATATTTGTTTGATAAAACATCATCCAAACTAACGATCATACCTTTAATTTTTCATTAACCGCACCAATACCAATCGTATGCCACATTCACTCACACAGATTAGAAGCCAGCCTCGTGTACCCTTTTTAAGGTATCAACTCCATAAATCCCTGACCTTGAACTCTGCTCAATATCCACTTTTGAAAATAGAAAAACCATCTGTTCCCGTAATGTCTTTATTTTCTCTGTTGTGTACATAAAATATCGTACCAGTGCTCTGATTTCTCTCCCTCACAGTATAAATGCCTATATACCCCATGTCGTTATACAAAATCCGTCACTAAATATCCGATTGCATTCTGTACCGGTGTTTCGACCCCCCCCACTATCTAAACTTCAGCTCTTATATGACACTAACCCACCCCACCCACCATTCTTAACACCTTACCAAACACACCTTCGTGTTCCAATCTCTTACAGAAATAAACTGCATGAAGACCCGTATCAGGGATCTCCACATACACAACTCAGCCCCACCTCCTGCACGCGCCTCTATCGCTTAAAACTTCCCCAGACGGCAGTATATTATGTTAAAAATTTAAACATTATCTCCCTGACCTTGGCTCGTAACCTTATTGCTTTTTAAACGACCCCAAATGTCCTTCCAATGCATTACATTGGATATATTCCTCCACCTTAGCATACTCTGCCCTTTACACAGTGCCAATTTGCGTCTTGATCTTGCGTGGATCTTTTACATAAATTAACATCCTCAACATGTCCTACAAATCTCTTTACTTCCGTGCCGGTCAACCAACATTACCAAGTCCCCGTCTTATCAGGTCAAACCCAGTGCCAGCCATTCTACCCTTCTCATAGTAAGTATGCTTGAACATACATGCCTAAAACATTCTATTATGCAGATAATTAGGCCCCAGGCCAACCCCGGCCAACCGGGGAGCGACACCACATCCCTCGTTAACCAAATCACAATCCTGAACCCAAATAATCTTTATACACGCGTTTAACATTCGCTTTTTTCATATGGATGGAACGGATAATACATGCCACGTGCCACAACTTACTGAACAAAATCACATTCACCACAATTGCGCGCTGATGTATAGACAAGCCTCTTCCCTCAAACCTGTTTAAACGACCTAAAACCCTTCTACAGCTCACTTGAATTCAACTTCTCGCATCCTGTATGTTATCCTATGCACTTATCCCACACACCTTAATTTGGATTTACTAAAGGCCAGCCTTCCCTCTGGCCTAATACCACACCCGCACAATCCCCCACCTCCATAGCATGATTTTTCCCTATTAACCGTCAATTCCGGTTGCTTTCCGAAACATTCACCAATTCGCCTCACTATCCTAAAACCTTGGCTCCACGGAAATAAAAACGTTCGTGTCGTCCACGTACCTATAATTCCTGATTGTACCCCCACCCAACCTTGCTTGTCATCCTGTCGTACAATCCCCTCAAGGCTCTAAATACGGGTCCTGAAATCAACGCAAAAAGAATTTGTGATATAGGACACCCCTGCCGTAATCCCTATGCATCCTAACAACTTTTCCCAACCTACGTTTACTGAACCCTAAAAGTAGCCTGTCGTACAAAACCTGTGCCCAACTACAATTTTCCTTTTCCGAAACCTTGCCACTGCATTAACTTCCATAATGCATCTCTCTCCACGCAATCGTTATGCAGCGTGCCAATCTAAAGTAATATTCCACCCTTATTACCCCTCCGCTTTCCTCAATGAAACTGCGGATAATTCCTTGTTCCACACAAATAGATCGTCCTGGCAAACCATATTGTCCCTCGTCCAGGAACTCTCTCCAAAACCCGTTTTTCTATTTCTAATAATTCGCAAATATTTTATAGTCGCACACATTAATGAAATTGCCTTTAAATTATGTATATATTCCCAGATTTTTTTTTCGGGACTAGAACTAACCACCCCTGTTCTTTGTTGCTGTCCATAATGCACTACTTTTCATGGCATTTAATAATTTTCACCAAATTGCGGACTACAATACCAATTGTCCTTGTGAAAATCACAAGGGGATTCGTAATCCCCGGCGAATTCCCTACTCACTCCATACCTCCACTGCAACCTAATCTCTTCTTCACTTATAGGTCCATTCAAAG
This sequence comes from Cherax quadricarinatus, assembly GCF_026875155.1. NCBI lineage: Eukaryota > Metazoa > Arthropoda > Malacostraca > Decapoda > Parastacidae > Cherax > Cherax quadricarinatus. The sequence continues at coordinate 41,260 of NW_026488374.1, read as the reverse complement.
CCAACCGGTCCAATGTACTTAGATTACAACGTACATATTCACCCATTTATCCCAGCGCCCCCTTAGGAAATCCCAGAATTTTTGTATTGCAATTCATCTGCTAAAAAAATGAAGGAGGATAATGAAAACCCTTTAAAAACAGGGAGCCAAGCCCATGATGACACCTTCGGGTCACTTTTCATCTAGCTGGAATATTGCGCACACAACAGCACCTTTTTAAGGGAGGTGAAATTGCCGACCAAAAAATGTACAGAAACTTTCACGCGCGCATAACGGAGAAAAACACCTCAAATTTCTGGGGGCGCTTTAGGGTTTCCCAAACCTGAACCCCCAACGCAGGAGGAGGATACATGATTATAACACCTGGAAAATTTTTGAGGGACTAGTACCGAATTTGACCGAAAATCACTCATGAAACAAAAGATTTGGGCAGACAGCACCACCCCCCAATAAAGCGGGTGTCATTTCACTTTAAAGGGAGCCATACAAAAAATGTAGGCCCAGACTGTTAAACTGCCTCCCAGCACACATAAGGGGGATTAAAAACAACCCCTGGCAGTCTTAAAGCGGGCACTGGCAAGCACCAAAAGTCAGTTTCCTGATCGGGGGGGCTGTGCTCGTCATTGGTTTGGTGCGCCAGCAGCAACACCGGGTTGTCAGGCTCTGATCCACCAGGGGGCCCTGGCACAGACCGGGCCGCGGGGCTTTGACCCCCGGAACTCCCCCGGGAAAACCCAGGAAAACCCGGGAACTGCCCCTGTCTAAGAGATAACCAAAAGAAAGCGATAAGATTACAATAGCAGCAGTGTTGGTGATAAATTTAAAATTTTAAAATAAAGTAATTGATCTTTGGTCTGGTGGCATGGGAATATCTTTTACACACTGAACATTTTCAGGTCCCGCAGAGGCAGAAAATCGACGAGCATAAAACCAGGTCCCCTTGTGTTGATTGATCTGAAAAACATCAAAACATCGGGGTTTTTGGGGCATTTATTGACATTGTACCAGATGTCAAGGTGTCAGGAATGTCAAAGCGTTGTTCGTGGCCAGAAATTTACCCCCAAAATTAAAAAATTTGATTCCCTTGGAATTAGTGTCATCAAACAAAAATAAAATTTGGAGGGAAAGGCACGATAAAGGAAGATAACGCTGACCAATGATCCCGGAAAATAAATCGTAGTAAGACCTACTGGGGAACGCCCCCCAAGCCAAAACCCGGCGGAATCACTAAAAGAAGGAGAAATTTTTGGGGCGTTTACAACGAACCGGGCCCGGGGCCGCAGTGGGGAAAAAACTGATATTTTTTTCCGGAAATATGGAAATTTAAAGGGTAAATAGATGCCAAAATTTGTTTTTTTAAAAGAAGTATTTTACGAAAAAAAGAAAGACTCTCAGTTTGGTTTTTAAATTTGGATTACAACGTTTGGTAAAAGGGAAAAATTTTTTCGTGCTCAAGAGTAAAATTGTTTTTGACACCTCAAAATGGGGGCGAAATTGGGATGGCTTCCTGCAAACTGGAAAAGGGCCGCCCAGGAACCTAATAAGTCTTTTATTTTTAATTCGGCCGGTTATTTTCAAAAATTTTAAAACTTTTGGGAGGTTTTTCGAGTATGTCACCTTAATTTCCCCATCAAATTGATAGGACATTAAATATTCTCTTTCTGTTATGTAATTGTGTATATCTATAATTTTTTTTTAAATTTTTTAATATACATCCACAAATTTATATTTTTAAACCACATTCCTGGTATGTATTTTTCATTTAATAATTTAAATTTGGGTCCAGAGCAACTGTGGAATCAGGGTAGGAAACAAAGGGGGGGACATTTTGCGACCTGGTGCCCCCAAATTCCACTTTTATTAACCTGAAAAAAAAAATTTTATTTTTTTATTTCATTTACTGTTATGACTAAGAGTTACATCAAAATAAATCAATTTTCCACATTAAATTAAAAATTATTAATATAAAATTTATATAACAAAAGGGAAATTATTTTAATCATAACCCTCACCAATTTGACTGGGATTAATGGTCATGTACAGGACCCCCCCCACCCTTTTCCCTACATTTATAAAAAAAAATTATGGCCCAGAATTTAAACATAAATTAGGCGCTTATCTGAGGTTCCTGAGTTGCCCCTGTCCTGTCGCCTGATTTCAAATTAGCGGAATGCACATAAAAATTTTGCCCCTTTTTGAGAGTATCGCCCAATTTTAGCCTCTAGAGCCGAAAAATTTTTCCCCAAATTTTCACTAACAGTTGACCATTTTTCAAACAGCAATGGCGACTGTCCTTCCGAGGCGAGCTTCCCGTTTTCTAGACATAAATATTTAAAAAACAATAGCCTCTATTTACCTATAAATTACCTATTTCCGGGAAAATATACAGTTTTTTTCCACAATGAGTTATACTGGGTTTCCGGGGTTAAGAGTTTGTAGGTTTACCCGGATTTGATGGTTTAGGGGTTTACCTGAGTTAGATAGTTATATGGGTTATAATGGTTTGGGGAAAATATTTTAATTTCCGAAGCTATAGTCCTTATAGGTTTTAATGGTCGAATGAGTAAAAAATGATTTGACAATAGGATAGAACCAGGATTTCCCTTTGGGGCATGCGGATGTGCGGGGTTGGGGTCAACTCGGGGGGGGAGAGGTGGGAGTGTTTAAATGTATGAGGGGGGCGGGGGAAAGCATGGAACCGGGAAAAATTTGGCGTTCACGGCGCCCAAAGGGTTTAAAATGGGCCTCTTTTATAATGGGAAAGTTCGAAACGCCCGGGGGAGATGAGGGAACGTGATTTTTGGGACCACCATAATAGTGAAAAATAGTGAAAAAGGGTAGACCAGGTGACGGGGCTCGCCTTTGGACGGTCCGGGAAAATTACCCTTGGTTTTAATCATCACTCATCGGTCCAGATCTTAAGGGAGGGGCCCCCAAATGTGTAAATAATTATGAGAAAATTAAACCCGCTTGTAAATCGAATGTAATCAGTGATAAAACACTAATTTAAAGGGAAAAGTTGAAGCATATGAACTGCCATTTCAAGTGGTTGCACATGTTTACCTCGTTGTTCCTGCCCCGGATAGTGAAGCTTTAGGAGTCACGACTTCTAAACCGGGAAAAACCGAAATACCCGTCCGGGGAAAAAGAACAGGTCGTGTAGCAGGAAGTAAATGGAGGAAATAAGGAGTATCCAATCCCCCAAGTTAAGTTTTTTTTTTATTTTTTTTTTTAGTACAAATTTTAATAGGTACATATAAAAATAATGAACAAGGACAAACATCAGTAAAACAATAAAAAAACAAAAAAACAATCCGGCAACATCTGACAGTCTACATATACAAGTTTTTAAAACATATCACAATTTAAAAAGGGAATAAATTTTATAATAACAAAGGCCAAAAATGTAAAAATAAAACTCCTAATTACAACCTCAACCAAAAATGAAACCACCAAATGACAATCACCCATAATACCACTCGCAAAAAATACCCCAAACCCTCATATGCCTTAAAAAAACTGTCTGCAACACGGTGCCCCCAACATCCCCCCCCCCCCCCCCAACTCACAACACACATTAAAACAAAACCCCATCACCAACCTAAAAATCATGACTTTAAATTACCCTCAATTTAGGTTATTATGAACATTGTCACTTGGGAAAACATTATTTAAAACCCTAAATGGTACGGGACTCCAAAATTACAATACCTTAATAAGAATAATAATAAAAATTACGTCAAAATGATCTGGACCACGTTAAAAAAAAAGACAAAAAAACTCAGTGCTTAAAAGGAAATATAAACGAAAACCCCTTAAGAAATTAAAATTAAATTTGCAATACAGGCAAGGGGAAAACATAATACGCTACCAAAGAAATATACATGTTATTTTTTTGGGTTATACAAAATACATGTTAACATTTAATCTGTCCTTACACCTTCCCCATCAAGGGAACTAAGCAAACTTATCTTGCACAACCTTCATCTGGTCCACACTAGTACCTCCAATCACCCCAACCACATCACTGCTTTCCCCAAAGGATGAGCCCTTGAAATCCCCTAAACCCCCCCCCTTTTACCAACCCCCACCCCGGCATTAAACCCCCCTTAAAACCCCAAAAATTCCCTATTGTTAGTCCTCTAAAACCTCAAAAAAAACCCTTTTCCCCACCTTTTCCCAAAAAGCTCTATTGCGCACAAAGTTCGATAAAGTCCCCGCCAAAGCCCTTCTCCACATCCCCCACCCCCCCCCCCTCATACCCCATAAAAACATATATGAAAATCCACGATGACAATCTAAACCTCTTCCCACTCTCCTCCACACCACTCTTATAAAGACTCAACCTCGCAATCCCGACACCCCCTTGACCCCCCCCCCCCCTCACCACTACCTTACCTCCATCCCCTGTGCACCCCAAACCCTTCCAAAAATAGACATGTCGCATCTCTTCCCCCCTGCATCTGCCACACCCCCCACCCTCAATAACCCTCCTATCCGGAGCATCGCCCCCTTGGGCAAAACCCATGAGGAAACGGTACTAACCTCACGCGCCCTGGGTCGTATCTTAAATTTTCTAAATTTCGCCATTTTACATCCCAGCTTTGGGGTAGCCCCCTTTTCAACCGGTCCCACTACTTTCTCCTAACAATTTACACAAAGTTCCCACTTTTTTTTCCCCGGTTCCCGGGCAACTTAAAGGGCACGAAACACTGTCCACATTCCTTCATTTCCCCCCCTCCATCCCATTTTCCTCGGGTGGCATGTCCTTATCTAGCTGACCCTCCCCCACCCACCTCACTCACATTTCCCCTCTAAAAACACACATTCACGCGCTTTCTAAAGTCCAAAAAACCCCAACCCCCCCACATACCGGGAATGCACTACCCCCCTTCGAAACCAGTACAACCCGGAACCCCAAAAAAATTTAAACACCTTTTCTAAGAATACTCGGATCCCCGTTCCTTTTAAGGGATCACAGCCGAAACAAACCAGACTTACATATAGAATACTTTGATGAAATTTTGCACGTTCCCAAAGGGGTTAAATGGTGAGGTCGCAGCTTTCCCCCAACCGTCGCTGCCCCTGTTCCACCACCTATTCGAATTGCTCCCCCTTGCAGCACCAGGTCACCCCTCATCATGACACCACAGATTTTCGACCCGCCCCCGCGCAAAAAATCACATCCCAATCTAATCCTCTGCCCTCTCCCCCCCCTGTCATTGACTTTCCAGATTTCCCTTTCACCCCAGTAGCCTCCCAAATTGACACCCCCCAAAAATTTCCTAACCGGGGTTCTCCTCACTTGCCAAAATAGTGGTATCATAAACATAGCCCACCAAACCAGGCCAGGGCTTCAGCTCACCATCCCCCCCCCCCGCCCTTAACATCTTCCACCATCCCATAAAAGGGATCCCGAAAACCATCAAAAAATTTGTGATAAAAGGGCATCCCCGCCCAAAAACCCCCCCTCCATGTTGACTCCCCCCCCCCCCCCCACCCATTGATGCAAAAAACCCTTTCCTTTGCGTTTGAGTACAACGTATCCCCCACCCCACTATTTTTTCCCAAACCCCCGCCAGGGAAATCCCCCAAAGCCTTTTTTTCCCCCCTATCAAAGCCCCTTGCCATCCAACCCCACCAATGCCCCTCTTCCCCCCTTCCCTGTCCCCAGGAACCCCTTGAAAATCCGTGGCCCGCCCCATTGACCACCAGGTAAATCAAAAATGAGACTAAAAAACCCCCCCCCCCCACAACACATTTTAAACCACCCAAAATTTTCGCAAATAATTTTTAAACAGCACAAAGCAACGAAATGGTCGGTAAACCCGAAGGGTACTTGCGTTTACCCTTGGGACCCAACACCACCACCCCCGTTGCCTGAGATTTTTCCCATCTTTCCCCCGCTTTCATGGGTTCATTAACCTTTCTAGGAAACCCCCAAACAGCCCCCCTGCTGTACAAAAAATTCGCTGGGAAACCATCGATCCCCGGCCCCTTTTCCCTTTTCCCCATGTCCTAAGGGCTCTCCATATTTCCCCCCCCCTCAATGACCCCACCCGGCCCCCATCATCCTCCCCCGTTTTGCAGGCACATACTCCATACCCCTTCCCCGAAACCCCACCATCCACCCCACTACTTTTCCCTATTCTCAAACCATCACGCATAGCACTCATCCCCCTTTGGGTCCTTAATCCTGACCCCCTTTAAAAAAACCCCCCCAGAAGATTGACTTCAAACCCGGTATTTTATCGTTCGCTGTCGTACCCTTTTGTCCCCGCGCACACAAGCTGTGGCTTGTCGCCCCAGAGACTTCGTCCAACCCGCCTGTACCTGTACAGCTTCAAAAAAGTTCTTCTTGCAAATCCCGTATTTTGTCCTTCAACATGGTAATCCCCACCGGGGACACCCCGGCCACCCCCCCCCCCTCGTAACAATTTCCCTAATCAGTTTTTAAGTAATTTGACAAACCATACCTCAAATTTATTTAAAGGTTTTTCCCCCCTCAATAAAAATTACTTTCGTAACTTAGCCCCTCTATCCACCATCCACCACATCTTTCCCCAGTCCTTTTTGTCGGGACGAGCTGTTTTCCCCAAAAAATTTCAAACACTCCACTCCCTCCCTACCCCCAAAAACCACGTGTTTGTTTCCCAATAATTTCCCCGCCTACGAGCCAAAACATCCCTCCCACCTCCACTTTTACCCCCCTTGATCGGAAGACACCATCCAATTTTTAAAAGACTTACAAAACCCTCTAGATAAAATAACCGTCCAAAAAGACCCCAAAATCCCCTTCTTAAAATTATGTTCACCCCCCACAGACCTCCCCCGAAAACACACGAACGAAGATCCTAAACAGCCCCCAAAATGAGGAAAAATTCCCCCTCCTCTGGTTCCATGCGTCCCCTTTAAATTTAAAATTCCAATCCCCCCCCACATCGCCACAGACGGTAACGTGTTAGGAAAACCGGCCCTCCCGCACAAAATCCCTTCCTTTCCGTCACTTTCTTGGGGGGATACACACCACAAACGCCACTCCCTTTCCCCTCACCATCCCTTTCCCCACGGCAATACTCTCCCCCCTCCCCTCCCCCTCTTTCCTATGCAAAACAAACGGGGGTCGCCTCCCTGATCAACCAACCCCACTCCTCCTTTTAAACGTCAAAGGGAACACATAAGCCGATAAACCCGGCCCCCACTAATTTACGACCAAGCTTTAAAAATTTTGTCCCACAAAAGCTACATCAACCTTACTATTCAAAAACACCTGAAACCTCAGTTTTAACCCATCACACCCGACCTTAATATTTATTGTTACAACCTGGGCCAGTTTAAGATTTCCTTCCCCGCCCCATGTCAAGTTTTTTCCCTTTTAGACCGTTCCCCCCGACTTTCCTTGCCACAGACTTCCCCCCCCCTTCCCCCCATCCCCCCCCCTTTTGTTGGGCCCCCGCAGAGTCACCGGTACCATAACCCCCTGTTTTTTCCCCCGGCCCTTTTCGCTGGCTCAGAAAATCGTCCCAATCTGACGCTGCTGCCCTTTTTTGAGCTCCCTCATTTCCATATCTGAGTTTTGGGGGCCAACAAGGAAATTCCACCCCCCACCCTTTAAACCCCTCCATCCCCTTTCCTGGCACTCCCTGTCCCCAAGGTGCCCCCTGACCTCCCCTTCCCCACACACACCTTCGCCCCGATCCCAGGGTCTTGTTCGCTGAACTCTCCACCTCCGTAGACTGACTGCCCGTATCACCGTCTCCAGCCCCTCCCCAAAAGCCTTCACTGCTGCGCCCCCTTTTCCCCTCACTTTACACTGTACTGTTGAGGGGAGGTGTTCATGGGTCACCCCTTCTTCCGATTCCCCAGGAGGAGCCACCACCCTTCAAACCCCCATGCGCCACGCCCTCCTCCTTGCACCCGTCTTCTTAGGGATCGGTGTCATGCGCAGGGCTCCCCCCTAGCCCCCCAAACCACTGTAATGGGGGCCCGGTGATTCAGGGGTCAACCCCCTTTTTCCGATTTCCCCTGGAGGACCACTACCTCCACTCCACATGCGACCACGCCCCCCTCCTTGCCCCCCCTTTTCCTAGGCATCGGGGGCTCATGCAGGTGCTCCCCCCCCTTGCCCCCCAGGGCCATACTCCGCTTGCCACAGCCGCTGCCATAAGGGCAAATTCCCACACATGGGACGACCTCTGCCCGCATAGCTCCATTACCGGGGTTTTAAAATCTTCAAGATATCATACGGGGGTATAGGATCCTAGCTCTCTTGAGATTAAAAAAAACCCTCGGAAAACCGGTTTGCTCTTTTACCCTTGCCAGTTGGGCCAAGTACTTCCCTAACGTTCGAAAACATTTTGAATATCACCTCAACGCCTCAAAAGGCACGTTGCGGACTTAACCCACGAAAATTCGCATACCCAATCAACTGACCCCCCTGCCGTGCTTAATGATGAATCTTGGTAACGATCAACCAAAGCCCCGTATACTTGAGCATTTGCCTTTCAACAAAATTCAATAAACCCTTCATGCCACCCTAAAATCCCGCCTGACCCTATGTCTCTCTAAATTTTGGGCAATAAAACACGACTGACGTAGGGTTAAAGCCCCACAAAAAGTTCAAAAGCCCACGTTTTCACTCTCCTGGCACACCGGGGGCCCATGTGTTGACTGATAGCTCGTTGGGAAACAAAGGGGTGCAAAACAGACCGCACCTACCCATCCGGCGCGAATGCACAAAACCTCCTCGAAACCCCGCTGTCAGGGTTTCGAGGAGCGTCGCAAGGGGGTCTACACGGCCCCAAAAGCATCAGACAATTGTTCCCACAGTTAAGAAACCCTTCTAGTTATAGCAGACTGATACTGGCCAGTTAGGTATGTGAATTTTTTTTTTTTTTTTTTTTTTTATTCGCCGGTATTTCCCGGCCCGGGTCTTTTTTAAGTAGTGGGACCCGGCCTTTGGGTCCCATCTGGGGGTGCCTCGAGACTTAATCTCCCATGGGAGGAGGCAGTACCTCCTCATCTTTTGGGGGCCAAGTTTTTCCCCCGCCCACCACATTTCCCCCCCTCACGGGGCTCGTAGGGGGGAAGCTAGGCCTTGGCTGCCATCTACCCCGCCTCAAATGGGTGTGGGGATTTATTATTATTAAATTCGCCGGGGTTCCCCGGCCCCGGGGCCTTTTTTAGTGTGGCCCGGCCTTGCTCCCTCTTTTGGGAGTGTCTGAGACTAAGTCTCCCCATGGGGGGGGCCAATTTCCTCCCATCTTGGGACCAACTGTCCCCAGGGCCCCAGCCACAACAGGGCCCCTTGGCTCCTCCCCGCCCCAAGGGGGGGAATGGGAATGACAGTCTTTTGAGCAAAAGCTCGGGGCCCGCACCTACCCTCCCTAGAGGGTTGGCTGGGGTCGATCGCGTGGGGAGGGGTCTTATGACTGCAAATTTGGGAGCAAGCTAGGCCTTGGATAGGTTTTTTTTTTTTTTTTTTTTTTTTTTAAATTTACCGGGATTTTCCCCGGCCCGGGGTTTTTCCCAAATAGTGGCTTTTGGGGGATCCAGCCCATCAAGTGACCACCGGGAAATCGGTAAGTGGGGGATTAGTACAAATGTTTTTTCCGTGGTTTATCCATGTGTAACCACCCCCCCCCTTCAAATTTTAGTTACACAAAATTTAAACTATACAGTCCACAATTAAATTGTAGCGCCCTTTTGGGTGCTATCCATTTATTGGTCTCGGTAGATATGGGTAAGATTGAGGGGTCGAGGGGGGCCCCCGCAAGGGCCAGGGGTTTAAATTTTCTCATGTCTACACGGGGGGACTAGATAAAAATATCTTTTTGTCCCCAATAGATTACCGTTGCATATATGTTGAGTATGTGCAGGGAATCACCCCCATAAAAAATTTTTACAGGGTTTCCTGGGTTATATGAATTTTGATGGGTTTTACTGGGGTTTCCTGGGTTTTTGAGAGTTTCAGGTTACACTGGGTTATCCTGGGTTATGAGGGGTTATAAATTTTCCTGGGTTTTGAGGGTTATCCTGGTTATGATGGGTTATCCTGGGTTATAGGGGTTTCCTGGGGATACAAAGTTAAACCGGGTTTTTACAAATTTTTAAGGGGGATCCTGGTTATGAGGTTACCTGGGTTTATGATGGGTTATCCGGGTTTTTAAATTTATCCGGGTTTATACAAAAAGTTTTCTGGGTTTAAAATTTTGGGTTATCCTGGGTTTTTGTGGTTATTCCTGGGTTAGAAGGGGAACCTGGTTTGATGGGTTTTCCGGGGTTTTACAAAGTTTTCGGGTTTTTCAAAGTTTCCCCGGGTTATCCTGGGTTATGTGGGTTTATCCCGGGGTTTTGATGGGTTATCATGGGTTACGAGGGGGTTTTCCTGGGTTATGATGGGGTTTTCCCGGGTTTTTTTAGGGTTATCCCTGGGGTTTTGATGGGGTTTTCCTGGGTTTAACCGGGGGTTTTTTGATGGGGTTTTCCTGGGTTATCCCCGGGGGATGAGGGGTTTCCTGATTAGGGGTTATCCTGGTTATGTGGGTTATCCTGGGTTTTTCCCGGGGTTTTGAGGGGTTTTTCCTGGGTTATCCGGTTATGATGATTATCCCCTGGGTTATCCTGGGTTTATGAAAGGGGTTTTCCGGGTTTTTGATGGGTTTTTCTGGGTTATGTGGTTTTCTGGGGGTTATATGGGGTTTTAATGGGGGTTATTGGTTATTGGGTTTTCCTGGGTTAGATGGGTTACCTGGGTTAGATGGTTTTCCTGGGTTAATGGGGTTATTGGGTTTTTCCGGGTGTTTTCCTCTCACCTCAATGATCCAACAATATCGCTGGGGTCTTCATCTCACATTTAAAGTTTTTGTTTCCCTGAAAAACCGAAAATTAACAAAACTGAAAAATATATTTAAAAATATTTTTTTATTATTTCAACAATTTTGTACATTTTTTAGCTTCAAAATTATTGGAAAAAATTTTGCTTTTATAAACTTTAGAAAGATCTTCTCTTTCTTTATAATATTAAAAGTATTTATATAAAATCTTCGTACCTGAATTTCTTAAAACATAATTATTTTATTAATAAACCACGATTATATTCGATTATACACTATCATGCTAATATTCTTTGGGTACTGTAGTTCCTGAGCCCGGCACCAGATTTACTCTAAGACTTTCATTACAACAATTACCCTCTTGGACGGGATGCAGACAACAATAAGCATTAAATATATGGTTAGCTTGGGGTTATTTGTCACAATAGTACTTTAACATCATCCCTGGGAGACTTAGGTCTCAGTACACAGTCCCTAAAGTATAGCAAAGGCACCATTGAAAAGCCTGCAGGTACCGGTAATCTTATAATAATATTATAAATTCGATTATTAATCCTGTATCACAACGTGTATAGTATTTTTGGACTAATAAGTTCCTGAAGCCCGGTGGTCACCAGATGTTATTTTTCTAACACATTTCATAAATAACAACAAATTAACACCTCAAGACGCGACACAAATCTCAAAACAAAATAACATTAAATATAATGGGTAAACTTGAGGTTATTTCACAATAAACTTAACAATAACATAACGTACAGATAACACTCAGTACCAGGGGTAAAATATTAAGTATATAAACATTGAAACAGTCTTACAGGTGTAGTTTATATAATATTACTATGACAGGTTCAATAGAAACATTCCTTGCCTAGCAGCCGGTGAGGTAGACGCTCGCTGCACCTCTCTGCCCGGTGAAAGTGCTAGCCAGGCTGCCTAGCAGCCGGTGAGGTAGACGCTCGCTGCACCTCTCTGCCTGGTGAAAGTGCTAGCCAGGCTGCCTAGCAGCCGGTGAGGTAGATGCTCGCTGCACCTCTCTGCCCGGTGAAAGTGCTAGCCAGGCTGCCTAGCAGCCGGTGAGGTAGATGCTCGCTGCACCTCTCTGCCTGGTGAAAGTGCTAGCCAGGCTGCCTAGCAGCCGGTGAGGTAGATGCTCGCTGCACCTCTCTGCCCGGTGAAAGTGCTAGCCAGGCTGCCTAGCAGCCGGTGAGGTAGACGCTCGCTGCACCTCTCTGCCTGGTGAAAGTGCTAGCCAGGCTGCCTAGCAGCCGGTGAGGTAGATGCTCGCTGCACCTCTCTGCCCGGTGAAAGTGCTAGCCAGGCTGCCTAGCAGCCGGTGAGGTAGACGCTCGCTGCACTCAAAAGGGCTGTTTTTAAAATTTGGGGGCCCCCTTCTTTAAAAAAGGTTTTATTTATTTTTTTGGGCCGGGGGGCCAAAAATGGCCCCAAAAGGGAGGGGGTAAGGGCCCTCCCCCCATTTTTGGTCCCCGGGGGACCCCCCCTTTTAAAGGGGGGGCCCCAAAACCGGGCCCCTTTTTAAAAGGCCCCGGGGGGAAGAAAACCCGGGCTTTTTTTCTTTTAATTTTAATGTTTTTTTCCTGATCACAACTTTTAGAATTTTTGGACTTAATTTCCTAAAACCAGGGGTCCCCAGAAGAGAAAATTTTTTAAACCCATTTTTCTTTAAAACTTCCCTTTAAAGGGGCGCGCCCCCTCCTTTTTAAAAAATAAATTTTTTCCATAAGGTTATTTTCAAATAAACCCAACCCAATTAAAAAACGCGGGAATAAATTATACCAGGGTTAAAATTTTAATTATTTTTAAACTTTTAAAACCGGTCCCCCCATGTATTTTTTTTTTAAATTTTAATTTTAAATGCTTCTAAAAAATTTCCCCTTTTGTGGCGGGGCCCATGTTTCCTGCGAAACCTCTTTGGCCTGGAAAATTTTTAAAAAGGGCTTTTTTTACAGCCCGGTGAGGAGAAGGCCATTATTTTTCCGCGGGACCTTTTTGCCGGTTTAAATTGTTTTTGGTCCCAGGGGTTTAAAAAATTTGGGTGATTATTTTTTGGGGCCCCGGGTTTTTTGAAATTTTTTGGCTTATTTTTTTCCCCTTTTAGGCCAAAAATTTTAAAAACCCCCGGAGCAAATTTTGGGTGAAGGCTGGAAGTTGCCAGCAGGGTAATTAAAACGCTGTTCCTGGGAAAATTGCTGGGTGCCTCCGGGGTTGTAAAGACCCCTGCCCCTTTTTTTTTGAAAGGGGCCAAAACCCCCCTACCCCGGTAAGGTTTTAACGCCCCGTGAAACCTTCTCTGCTGGTAAGGGCCCAACCCCCCCCAGTTTTGATTTTAACGCTTCCTTGAATTTTGCCCGGTAAATTCTTGCCAAAGGGGGAAGCCTTAAATGGGCTCCGGGCAACCCCTCCCTTTGGGGGTCTGGGCAACCCTCCAACCCCGGTAAAAGGTAAGGTTTTTTGGGGTTTTGCCCCCTTTTTCCCAAAGGAAAGGGGTTACCAGGCGGGGTTAGGCACGGGGGATTTTTTTCCGGCAACTTCTGGGGGTTTTTAAAAAGGGGAAGGCCAGGCGGGCCAAAAAAACCGGTTTTGAGGTAACCCCCACCGCCCACCTTTCCGTCCTTTAAAAAAATCTCCCCAGGCCCGGGGCCAAAGCCCAGGGCCGGATTTTTTTAAACTTTTTGCCCTTTGTGGTAAAGTGCAAGCCGGGTTTTTCCCAGACCGGGAGGTGAGCTCATTTTTCGGGTAAAAAAGGGTTTAAGGAGGCCCTGCCGGGGCCAGGATTTTTAGGGGTCGTTGCAACCCTTTTTTCCCTTTCCTGGGTAAATGCGGGGCCAGGTTTTGGCCGTTTGCCTAGGTTTTCGCTGGCTGACCCTTTCCTTTTAAATTTTTCCCGCCCACCTCCCATACACCCAAAAAGAGCTCCCCACCTTTTTTTGGTTTAAATCCTACCAGGTTTTAAACCTTTTACACCTTGGGTAACCTTTTTTGAAATTTTGCCTTTGAAATTGTTACCAGGCTCCTGGAAAAAAGGCGGGTGATTAGATTGTATTTTTCCCCCGGGTTGAAACCCCCGACCACCTGCCTTAAGCCAGTTCCCGGTTTTTTTGGGACTTCGCTGGCACCTTTTTTCTGCCCGGGAAATGTTTAACCGGGTCCAGCAGGGGGGAAAAAGGTAACCCGTTTCACCTTCTGCCCCGGTTAAAAATGTTTACCACCGCTAAAAAGCCTGGGGTTAACCCCCGGCGCACCCCCCCTTCCCCCTTTAATTCTCCCAAAGGCGGCCCTACACCCGGTGAGGAAAAAACCCCCTTTTTTGCCCCCCTTATTTCCCCCCAAACCAATCCCCCCACATTTCGCCCGGCCCAAAACCCCCATTAAGGTTTTCCGGGCCCCTGGGGGCTTTTCGGGGCCCCAGCTAACCCTTTTGAAAATTCCAACATGGCCTTTGTAGGTTCCCTTTAAAATCCCCTTGGGTTTTTTAATTTTTCCACAATTTTTCCCCTCTTTGAAGCTTCCCCCCAAAAACAATCTTTGGGGTTAATCCTGCGTTGGGGTTTTAGGGGAAAAACCCAAAGGGGCTTAAAAATTTTCCCCAAAAAAATTAAAATTTCCATTTGGGAACCCCCTTTTTTTGACGGACCAAACTACAACGCTTTTCCCCCAGTTGAAGGTGGTTTACGCAAATTTTTCGCCCATTTTTAAAAGGGGGGTTAAGAATCCCCTTAAATGCCCCCTTTTGAGGGGTTAGGCTGCCTAACTTTTTTTTAAGAAAATTTACCGTACTTCCGGGAAAAAGGGAAAAGGCCCCTCCCCCATCCCGTTTCCATCCCTTTTTTCCCCGAAATGTTGAAAAACCCAACCCTTTACCGTGGTTAAACTTCAGGACGGGTTCTTGCCGGACGGATTTTCGTCCCAAAATTAATGGCATTAAAACCCATATGGGGGGGTTTTTTGCTAAACAGGGGGCCCCCCAAACGGGGAAACCTTACCGGGGGAAAAAGTTTTGAAACCCTGAAAACAAAAACCTTTGGGGTTAAAAGAGGGGGAATTCCAAAAAGAGAACTGAAAATGTTTTTAAGGTTAAAGGTTTTTCTTTTTTTTTAAAAGTCTTTTACCTTCCCCCCAAAAAAGGGAAAAAGTAAAATACAATTTGCGGTGGGGAATTTTTGGGGGGGCCTTTTTTTAAGAAAAGGCTTTGGGGTTTTTGGAATTGCACCCCCCTGAAAAGGATTTTTTCCCACGGTAACCCGTTGTTTTAAAAAAAAGAAAAAAAGGAAAAAATAAAAAACATGGGCGGGGGTTAGGGGCCAACTAGTAAGAGAGGGTGCCCGGGTTTTGCGTGGAAGGGGGCCGTGGGGGAGGTTGGGGGGTTTCATCTTAAGGAAACCCTCAGAAAAAACTGGATGTAGGGGGCACCCACGGGGAAGAGAGGGGCGGGGGCAGACTCAAATTGTTCCCCGGGACCCCGGGCGCAAGTCGGGGGGGAAAAGGAAAGACCAATGTCAAAGGCATCACGATAAAGGAAATCGAAAAAAGGGGGGGGGTTGTGGGTAACCTTGTGCGGTCTGGGCAGGGGGGCCCTTTGGGATGAAGAAGGGGAGGGGGAAGGGGTTTTAAACAAAAAAAAGGCCTTTAGGGTAGGACTTGAACGAAAAAGGGAATTTGGGTTATGTAAAAGAAGGAAGGGGTTTCAAAAGGGTTTTTCGGGTATAAATAAAGGGGGGATGTAGGTTTTCCCGAAAGGGCCAATTGCAAGGGGGGAAAGTGCTCGGGGTGGGGGGGGTTTCAGGCCCAAGACTCTGCCATCTCACGTCTGAAAGGTGGTGTGGGAAATATGACAGGGAGGCAACCCCCCTTTTGTTTTTCAAAAAATGGGGGGGGAGGAGGGGAAGAGAATTGTGGGGAAAAGGGGGGGTTTGGAGGGGAACGCGGAATCTTTTTTTAGTGTTTTAATGCACCCCGAAAATGAGTAGGTTTAAAAAGGGGAATTTTTGTGAAAACGTTTTTTTTCTACGATTTTTTACCTCAAGGGGCCGTGGGTTGGGTGCCCCGGGAACTGCGTTATTAGGGGGGCTGAAGGAACCAAAAGGGGCGGCACGGGTCGGCCGGCCTTTGCAAAGATCTTTGAAAAACAGTTCCCGGGATCCCGGTTGGGAGGAGGGCGGGGATAAGCACACTTTTTTTAAAGGGAGGGGTTTAATCCTGTGTTTTTGGATATTTTGAAATATATTTTCAAGGGGGGTTTTTACATTTTTCCGTAAAAAAGAAGTAGTTTTTTCGGACTTCGGGGGGTATAGCAGAGGGGGCGTGGGAGCCACTAGCGGGGTATATCGGGGGATGGGGGGAAATTTAAAAATACAATGTTTTTAAGGTTTGATAGGGAGGGAAAAGGTTTTTCCCAACCTGGGAGGTTTAAAGTGCAATTTTAAATTAAAGGTGATGGTTTTGGGGTGAATGGGTGGCTAAAGAACTTTTTAAGAAAATTTTAACTAAAGGAAGGGAAACATAAAATTTTTTAAAAAAAGGGCTTGCTAACAATTTGAGGAAATTTAAGGGGTTTGTTATCGAGGGGGGGGTGGGGGGCACTTACCCCAAGGATGAAATTATGGAAATTTAAAAGGGGGACTGCTTGAGGTCCCGGAGGGAAGGTTCCAACCCGGTGCGGCCCACGAGGGGGGAAAAGTGTTATGGGGCGTTTAGCCCTTCCCATCTGCCGTATTGCTGGGCAAAAAACAAAGCCCAGCGGGCAATGAAAATTCCATGGGGGGGTTCATGAATCGAAGGAGGGTAAAGGGGGGAAAAAAGGCAAAAACAACAAAGGGAAGGGAAGGGGGGAAATTTTGCTGACAAGGGGAAAAGAAAAACGGGCAACAAAGGAAGGGGAAGGGGAAATTGGGGTTTTTTAAAGAACAGGTGTGGGGAAGTGGGGAATTCATTTGCGAAAACATAAAAAGGACACTTGGGGGAAATAACGAGGGGGAAAATGGAGGGCTTTAATGGAATGCAAAAGGGGAAAAGAAACCGGAATTGGGACCCCGGCAAAGTTTTTTTCAGCACTTTGGGGAATTTATTCGGCTTTTTTTGGGGTTTAGGTTTTTTAAAATTGCATAAGGGAGAGGGGTTTGAGCGGGTGAGAAGCAGGAAAACGGTTTTGTCGTTGTTTTGGTACCAAAGGGGAAAGGGCACATACACTTGGGGAACCCCCCCATCTGGGTTTTTAAAGGGCGCAGTTTAAAAATTGGGGTTTTGCGAAGATTTTGGGGAAATGGGGGTCAAGTGGTGGGAAAGGGGCGGGATATAAAAAACTCAGTTTGGTTTGCCGGGGATTTCTTTTTGGGGGGGCAGGGGTTACTTAATTTCGTGGAGGAAAAAAGGGGGGGGAGGGGGGGAGGTTTGGGGGCGCTCGATTGGAAAGGGGGCATACAAATAAAAGGGGAATGGGAAAAGCATTAAAGCCATCCCCCCCCCGGGGGCGGGGGTTTGGGGAAAAAATTATTGGGTTGGGTTAGGCTTTATGGGGGTGCAAGGGCGGGGGAAACAGATTAATGGCGTTGGGGTGGAAATTGTAATGGGGGGGGGATTTGGGCGGGTCTCCTATTCACAATTTATTTTTTTGCGTCCGTACGGGCCCCCCTTTTAAGATTGGTGGAGCACGAAAGTTTCACGAAGGGGACCGGGGGTGTGATTGCGGGGGTTGGGGGCCATTTTAAAATTTTGGAAAAAGGATGATACAACTGTTTTGATCAGGGGGGGGATGTAAAGGACTTTTTAGAGGGGGTATCCCAAATGTTCCCCGGGGAAACCTTAATAGGTAAATTCAGATAAATCCGGGTTAAATGGGTTAGACGGGGGCGGGTAGGGTTTATTGGGGATTGCCTTTGTGATAGGAAGGTGAATTCTTTAAAAAATCTGCAGTCTTATTTTCAAAACATCAACCGTGGCACGCAGGGAAAATTTCCCCTTAGAGGGTTAAACGGATTCGGGAGCTTTGGGGGGCAATTGGCCCTTTATCTTTTGGGAACCCTTGGGGAAAGGGGTGCCATTTTTATTAATAATTTACTGTAAAACAAAGTATGGAAATTGGAAAACCGTTTTCCCATTAACGGGGCCACAAAAACCAAAACCTACTTAGAAGGTTTTTTAAATTTTTGGGGGGGTTTTCGGGGGGGTTAAATTGGGTTTTAAAAGGGGATGTGGTAATGTTTCCCTTTAAGTAAGGGGGGGCGGATTCGGGCCCAAAAGAAAAAGGTCAAATTTGGCCCTTCTTTAAAAGGGAGTATGGGGGAAAGGGGGTGGGGGGGGGGTTTGGGGGGTTTGGCCAAAAACCATAACAAAATGAAAACAAATTATACGGGAAAAGGTTTATTTTGCTATGGAAACGGGGTGTTGAGGGCCTGGGTGGGTTCGAGACCAAAAAGGGTTTAAAATGGGTGGGTTTGGGTAAATTACAGCCGGGGGGGTTTGAAAGCGCCTTTTAAGGGGGAATTTTCCCCATGTTTTGCGGGGGAAAATATGGGAAAAAAGGTTGGGTTGGGAAAGGGGTTGCAACCTCGGTTCGGATGAAATTTGTATTTTTTTCCCACACGGCTTTACCATCGGGGGGGGTTCGGGGGGGATAAAAACCCGATCCGGGGGGGAAGGGGATATGTGGTGGGGGGGAAATTTGGGCCTTTTCATTAGAAAATATTTTTGTAAGGGAAACGGGGATTGTAAAAGGGGTGGTTAAATAGGGTAAATTAAAGGGAGGAGGTAAAGGAATTTCTGTATTTAAGCTTTAAAGGGTTCGACGGGGGTTGGGAGGAACGGTAATCAAGCTGGGGGATACTTTAGGGGCAAAATTAATTTAAGTGGTGGGATGCGGGGAAAACAGGTTACTGGGGTTAAAAGGAAGGGTTTAGCGTTAACTTTTAAAATAAAGGAAAAAAAGAAATAAAAAATTTATGGGAGGTGGGGTAAAGGGATTTTTAGGGGAAATAAAAAACTTAGGGTTTACGGGTTTTTTAGATTTTGTAATATACGAGGGAGGGGGGGTTTTGAATTGGAAATGGTTTGCGGGTTGGGGAACCCGGGTGAAAAAAAGGGGTTTGCCCCCCGGTAAGGATAAAAAATGTTTGCGGAGTGTTGGAGATGATGCAAAAGGAATAATATTGGACCACGGGCAAGCCCCTTTTTGGGGACGGGCCCCGTTTTTGTGACGGGACTTTAAAAACCTTAAAATCATTTTGTGTGGGGTAATATAAATTTAGGGAAATTTAAAATTGTAATTTTGGAATTTTTGGGCTAAAAAATAATTGCTTTTTGCCCCCAACTTTTTTTTCCTAGGTCCCCCTTGCCCCATATGTTATGCTGTAAATCATGCAACGGTGTCCAAAAATAAAGTAAAAGTTGGGAAATTAATTTTCTGTCCCTTTATTGTTCGCACTGGTGATCTGAAATTTTTTTCATTTTTGTTTTTGAATTAAAGGGGTTAAAAGAACGTCAGATAGGGGAAAATAAATTTGGGCAACAGTGGTGTTATGGGGTTTTTTGGTTAGGCTGCAAAGGCCAGTTTTTTTGTGTTACTTATTTGGTTAAAATTTTTTTTTTGGTACTTTTTGTCAATACACAATTTTAAGGCCCCATATAAGCGTATAAGCTTGAAGGTCAATTTAAGCTGGTTATTGTTTTAAAAACAAAAATTTTAAATTTTTAAATGTGAAAGCCTTACAGTTTTGGTTTTAAAGGACAAATTTATTCTTTTTGGTTTTGTAGAAATTTTTGTATGTCTTTGTGATTTTTCTTTTATCACCATTTTTTGGTAAAACATATTGTTAGGGAAAACTGAACCATTAGGACAATTAAAAAAAAAATTTGTTTTGATAAATTGCTGGGGTGACTTTATTTTTGGGAAACCCATTCATTTTTAGTTGTTGGGGTTGTAAATAGTGGGGGGGTTGGGAAATAACCAGGGGGGGGGGTTTAAATGTCGTATAAAAAGTTAAAGTGCAAGAATTGAAAGGGTCTTATCGTTTAAATTAAGAACCTTTTTGAGGGGATTTTTAAATATAAAAGAGTTGTTAAAAATAAAGGAAATTTCTTTGAGAAACTCCAACAGTTTTGGGTTAATTTAATAGGATGAGGGAGCAGGGAGGGGGGGGGGGGTGTACCCCCCGGGAGGTGTAAGTGTGGTGTGAAAATTTTAAAGCTGTAGGGGGGGATTGTGTTAATTTTATAACTTAAATAAATTTTACATATTAAATTTTTGAAAAAGTCATGTTTTAAAAAAAAATAAAAAAAACCTACAAATTTACTCCCTTTTTCCCTCACCCTCCCCTTCCCGGGCAGTTTAAGTCCCCGCACTTTTCCATAATCTTCAATATTTCCTGCTTGGAACTAACTTCTCCAGGCTGGGGGACAAAACAACCTAAATTTTATTCAAACACCAAGGGTAAAGGACTGTTTAACATCGTCTTCAAATCTCTATTTGTTCCGCCTACTTTCTGTTTTTCACTAAAGAACCCAACTGTGTAGGCAAAACTTTTTTCCAAATAAATTTGGGCCCCAACTTTGTTTTTATGTGTTTTAAACCCCCAACCTGTCTTTTGGTATCCCAAATTTTAAAGTTCATGCGGGGTTCCCAAAGGGAGGCAGCGGGGTTTTTCCTGTCTCAAGGGGACAGGGGGAAGGAGAGGGGGGTTTGGGGAAGGGAGGGGTTTGCGGGATGGGGGAAAAAGAAATAAATGATAAGTATTGAAAGGGGAAAAAGGAGGGAATAATGGGCGGGAAAGGGGCTATGTAAAAGGGAAAAATGGATTTTTGTGGATGTGGTTTAAAAGGAATTTAACCTAAAGAAATATAGAAAAATCACTATCACCCTACTCTATTTGGGATTTTTTTTTCCACTCATGTTCACTCTACCTTAAATTTTCCCCAACCCCATTTAAATTTCACCTGAGTTTCCCTCCATTCAGCCCACTTCACCTGATGATTCTCCCCTCATTTTCACCCCTTCCTGAAAAACCCTCCATTCATTCCACTAAAACCTAAATGATTCCCACTCATGTTCATTTTCTACCTGATGATTCTCCCCATGCCACTCACCGAGTTTTCCCACTCATGCCCACTCTACCTGATGATTTCCACCTTAACCATTTCTACCTATGTTTCCCTTCCACTCATGCCACCCCTACCTAAAAGATTTCCACTCTTTGTTACTCCCCTGTGATTCTCACTCTTTTTCCACTCAAACCTGAAAAAAAAATTCTCCCACTCATGTTAACTCTACCTGTGATTCCCACTCATTTTTCACTCTACCTGATGATTCTCCACTCATGTTCACTCTACCTGATGATTCTCCACTCATGTTCACTCTACCTGATGATTCTCCACTCATGTTCACTCTACCTGATGATTCTCCACTCATCCCCACTCTACCTGATAATTCTGCACTCATGTCCACTCTGATGATTCTCCACTCATGTCCACTCTACCTGATGATTCTCCACTCATGTTCACTCTACCTGATGATTCTCCACTCATGTTCACTCTACCTGATGATTCTCCACTCATGTTCACTCTACCTGATGATTCTCCACTCATGTTCACTCTACCTGATGATTCTCCACTCATGTTCACTCTACCTGATGATTCTCCACTCATGTCCACTCTACCTGATGATTCTCCACTCATGTTCACTCTACCTGATAATTTTATAATCGTTCAATTGCTTGAATGGTCTTATAAAAGACTTAATGTTACACTGGATCGGATTTACACATTTCCTCTGGTATAGGGAGTTGTAAGACGCTCTTCATCGTCTCGTCCTCCATCCTGTACACGAATGTCCACTATACTGCCTACGGACACGTACCGTATTTTCCGTCCTACCCTTGATCATAAGGGCGAATGCTGATATTCCAAGACTTTTTTGTTGGAAAAAGGGGCGCCTCGGACAAAAAAATGTAGCTTTTTTGTTTACCGTCCGATTTCCTCCAGTTTTGGTGCACAAGACAAAGTGTTTTTACTCGTTCTTGAAAATATTTATCAAAAATATACCTCAAACGACAACTGAGAAAAGACTGAAAAAGGACTGATTTGCTGAAAATGCCCTTGGGGGGGATTTATTCCTATATGGGACGACGTAAGGTTGTTTGGACACTTGGTGCCGAGAGAGCAATGCTTATACGAACTTTGCAAAACGCCTTTTCTCTAAGTAACTTATCTTTATTTCACAAAAAAATAAAGTTTGTTAGTTCCCGGAATACTGCAAAAAAAAAATCTGCCCTTTACTCCCCCCTAACACCGAAAGTATTTGGAATATTTCCAAAAATAGCTTATAGAAAAACAGAGAAATCATTATTCTACAATTTCTGTAAATATTATTCCATTTAATTAAGTAATAAAGGCAGAAATAGATACCTTAGGTGAATAAGTTGCTTCCGAGATATTGGCCGGGAGCGCCGGCCGGCCCACCGTCTCAAAAAAAAAAAAATCGCGAAAATCGAGTTTGTTTTGGTGTATTTCTTAGTAAACTGATGTTCTAGTGCAGTTATCCTCTTCAAAACACCGTTTTCTTTTACTCGAAGACGACAAGGAGAGGAGTAACTTCTACCACTACCACTACTACTACCTCTTCTTCTTCTACTACATCTACTGATGTGCGGCGTCTGGTTGTCTTTGTTGTGGACGTTTCGCCATCCAGTGGCTGGCTGGATGGCGAAACGTCTACGGTGGGGATGCCCGGGTGTTGTGCATGTGTCATTTCATCCTGTCGGTATTATATACAATTCTTGTACTACTACTACTACTACTACTACCACTACTACTACCTCCACCTCTTCCTGCCTATATATAGCCGTCCTGCTCCACCTCTGTTAGTGTGACTTTGTCAATGGTCCAAGTCGGACCGAAACGTCGTCGTAAGCTTCTGTCTTTTATGTGCGGGTTATTTGTGTATCGTTCCAGTCACGGTATTGTGCCTTTTTGTTATTTATAGAGGAGTAACTCACTTACATCGAAATATTCCCGATAATCTCTCGCCATATTATGGCCTATTTTTTTTCAGTCTAGAGTATATAACATGTTTGTATGTTATTTAGAGTGTTTATTATATCATATTAGATCAATTCTGATAGATAAATAAGCTGTAGAGTTGATATATAAGCTCATATAAGCGTAATAATGAAGTGATTTCTCCTGGCTCTCTCTGAAGCGGCAACCTTTCCGCGCGTCATATGATGTGATTAATGACTGTCGCTAAATCTAGGGATAAGCTCCGCCTTCAGTTTTATGATGCCAAGTAGTCAGTTATTATATTAGAAAGAATAAAGCAAGAAAAAGCGATAAAAAACAAGGAAAAATTTCCAAAATATATATGGGCTGTGAGCAGACTCGCTACCAATATCACCGTCACCTTACCTCATATAAATGACTATAATTTCTTGTAGAAACGTCGTAGAACATTCATTCTGGTACCATTGTGTTGCCAAAGAGTTAAGCTATTTTTCGGTATATATAACTCAACTTTCATAATTTTTTCGATTTTTGGTTGACCGCGCGGAAATTGCCCTAGGGCCCCCTTATATGCCTGAAAATACGGTACGTGTACGAAACTTGACTGAGGTTTCGAAAAGTAACACTGAACAAGTATGTAAAATAGACACACATGAGGTAACTAAGACATTGTATTAGGGAAACGTTTTGCCAACAAGTGACTTCATCATATACAGAGAACAGAAAACATGGAGTATAGGTAGTGGGTGAGGTCAGGTCTTGCACGGGATGGAGGCTCACCTAAAATGGTTATAATTATAATCTTAAATTTTTAAAGGTGTGGAAGGTAAGTCAAAGACCAAAAGTTCCGGGGTGGGGGTTTTTGACTAAGACCCGCCCAAGGGAAAAATTGTTTAATAGTTTTTAAACCAGGAAAGCCTTTAACCTTGGGGTTAGGTTTTGGGGAAAACCCCCGGTTGGTCCCAAAAGATGGGGGGGGAAAATTTCCCTTCCTTCCCTGGGCGCCCAAAATCTCAAAAAAACCCCCCTTAAAAAAGGGGAAAGGGGGCCAAAAACCAAAAATTGGAAAAACCCGGCCGGGGAAAATAAAAATTTTTAAAAATTAAAAATTTAAATTAGTTTTATTATTTTCCCAAGGTTAAAAAAAATTTTTGGACTATAAGTTTTCTGCCCTGGGGTCCAACCCAGAGGGTTATTTTTCCCCTAAAAACTTTCCCCCTTAAAAACAACAATTAACACCTAAAGACCCGCCAATCTCCCCTAAAAAAAATAAAGGGGAAAACCTTGGGGTTTAATTTCACATCTTCCCAAAAAAATTTGGTACGGGGTTAAACACCGGTAAGGGGGGAAAATATTGGGTTTAAACAAATGAAACGGGCTTACAGGGGTTTTTAATTCTATTCTTCCCGGTTTCATAGAAACTTTTCCCCTAGCACCCGGTGGGTAGACCCCGGGGCCCCTGCCCCTCCCCCCCGGGGAAAAAAAGTTTAGCCAGGCCTCCCCTAGAACCCGGTGAGGTAGTTGTCGTTTGCCCCTCTCTGCCGGGGGAAATTTGTTTAGCCCAGGTGCCTAGCACCCGGTGAGGTAGATGCTCGTGCCCCCTCTCTCCCCGGTAAAAAGTGCTAGCCAGGTGCTAGCGCCGGGAGGTAGAGCTCGCTGCACCTCTCTCCCCCGGTGAAAGGTTGCTAGCCGGCTCCCTAGCACCCCGGGAGGTAAAAAGGCTCGCTCACCCCCTCTCCCCGGTAAAAAGGTGTACCCAGGTGCCTAGAAACCCGGGGGAGGTAGACTCGCGGGCACCTCTTTTGCCGGGGGAAAGTCCCTAGCCGGGCTGCCTAGAAACCCGGGTTTAGGAAGAGCCGCTGCACCTCTCTGGCCCGGTTTGAAAGTGCTGCCAGGCTGCTAGAAAGCGGGGTGGGGTAGAGTGGGCCCCCCAAAACCTTCTGCCGGTGAAAGTGCTACCCAAAGGCTCCCCAAAGCGGGCCGGTGAGGTGGGACCTGTCCCCTTCTTGCCCGGGGGAAATTTGGTTTACCCAGGCTGCTAGCAGCCGGTGAGGAAAGACGCCGCTCCCACCTCTCTCCCCGGTTAAAAGTGCTAGCCGGTGCCTAGCAGCCGGTGAGGTATCCCCTCGCGGCACCTCTTTTGCCGGTGAAAGTGCACCCAGGTGCTCGGAGCCGGTTTGAGGTAGGGGCGCTGCCCCCTCTCCGGGGGCCTTGGGTAAAAAGTGCTAGCCAGGCTGCCTAGCAGCCGGTGGGTGACGCTCGCTGACCTCTCTCCCCCGGTAAAAGTGCAAAGCCAGGCGGGTTTTAAGGGGGCCGGGGTGGGGGTTGGCGCTCGTGCCCTTTTGGGCCGGTAAAATTTTGCTAGCCGGC
This sequence comes from Cherax quadricarinatus, assembly GCF_026875155.1. Taxonomy (NCBI): domain Eukaryota; kingdom Metazoa; phylum Arthropoda; class Malacostraca; order Decapoda; family Parastacidae; genus Cherax; species Cherax quadricarinatus. The sequence continues at coordinate 16,049 of NW_026488374.1, read as the reverse complement.
TGTAGCACCCCGGTTGTGAGGTAAGCGCTCGTTTGCCCCCTTTTTCCCCGGTGAAGTGCTAGCCGGTTTGGCCTAGCGCGGTGAGGTAGACGCCCCGGGCACCTTCGGAAAAAAAAACCCGAAGCACTTGGGTGCCTGACCAGGGTCGGGGTGAGGTTGGCGCTGCCCCCCTCTGCTGTTTCAGGCGGCTCCTTGTATCAAAATGGCGTGAGTGTGGGGTTGGGGGGTAAATACCTTTGGGTTTTTGAGCTGTTTCGTGGGGCGTTTTTCCCCTCTTCAGTGAAAGTTTACTCCCAACAATCATTAGGGAGACCATATGGAATCCAGGACGGTGAGGTGTAGGGTTTGTGGGCCCTGAATGGGGTTATAGGAATTTTTCGTAAATTAAATTTCCCCGGGTCCGTGTATGGTCTTTGGTAAAGAGATTCCAAGACGTGAGTTTTTGCCGCAAATTTTCCACCCTGTGAAGGTGCGTTTGATGGCGTATCTCCCCAAATTTCCGGGGGGTTAAGTACGAAAATTGTCCCATTTGAGGCAGTTGAGGCTGACTTTTAAGGATTTTTTTTGAGAAATGGGCCCGAAAATCGGGCACAAAAGGGGGAAAGTGGAGGCGGGTTTGCTTAATGGGACGTCCGGGGGGAAATTTTTTTCCCATGATGACTCTGGGGCATCCCATCCGTTTTTACGTCGTGTTGGAGGTTTTCAGGAAAACAAGTTTTTGGTTCGTATCCCGGGAAACAGAGATGTCGTGCGAATATTTTGGGGAATACGCCATATGGGGGCAGTGTACGTAAAGCTGGGGAGGGGCCCCGGCAAACTGGTTGACGCCCAGTTACCAGGTTAGCGGTTGAGAGCCCCAGTGCCAAAAGAAAGGGCCCGGGCGCTTTGGAGTAAAGAGGTGGAGGTTTCCAAAAGGGGAAAGAGGGGGGCATGGTGAGGTAAGCTGTGATTTTAAAAGGATCTGTTACTACAAAAAGGGAAAAAAGTAAAAAAGTGAAGGGCAGGAGGATTTTGCGGCCTAGAGGAAAGCTTAAGGAAGTTTTTAAGGGAAACATTAAAAACACCCCTTGCAGGGGGATGTTTTTCCAGTGTGGGAGAGGCCCGGCGTTGCCCTGTAGGGAATGAAGGGATAAAAAACATAGCAGGGTTAAAGGGGCCCCAATAGTAAGAGAAGTTGCCCGCCCGTGTGCTGTGGGAAGGGGGCCCGGGGTGGGGGGTTGAGGTTCTTTGTGGGGGAACCCTCGAAGAAAAAAATGGGGTAGAGGGACCCAGGGGAAGGAGCGGCGGGTCGGGACTCAGATGTTGCCCTGAGGGCCGGGGGCAGAGGTTGGGAAAGGAAAAAAGGCAATGCAAAGCAGTCCCCGATAAGGGGCCCAAACGAAAAAAAAGGGGGGGGGGGGGGGTTGATGGTGTAAAGCCTTGTGCGGGCTCTGGGGCAGAGGGCCCGGGAAATAAATGAAGAGGGAGGAGGGGGTTTGGGGAAAAAACTAAAAAGAGGCCTTAGGTGTAGACTGTGACGTAAATGGACTGTTTTAATAGTTTTGAAGAAGGAATGGTTTCGAATGTTTCTGTATAAAATAGGGTGGATGTATTTTTTTCCTGAAAGAACAAATTTTTTAAAGGGGGGAAAGAGTGTCAAGGTGGGGGGGTTTTCAGGTCGGGACTCTCCCATCTCCCACGTTTTAAAAATGGGGTTTGTGGGTATTTTGATCAGGGGGGCCCAACCCCGTTTGTGTAGAAAGAATTGAGGGGGGAGGAGGGGGAAGGGTATTGGGGTGGATGGGTGGTGGATGGGACGGGGGGGGTTTAATCTTTTGTATTGTGTATGCACCAGGGGAAAATTTGATGTGGGGGGTTAAAAAGGGTTTTGGGGGTTGAGGGAAGAAATAGTTTTTTCTTACGGGGTTTTTCCCTGCGGGGGCCGGGTTGGTTGGGGCGACTGGAATGCGTTTTAGGAGGGGCGGGAGGGGGGAACCAAAAGGGGCCCGGGGCACGTGTCGGGCGGCCTTGCGAGTTTTTTGAGGGTTTATTCAGTTCCCGGGATGGGGGTTTGGGAAAGGGGGGGTTGGGGGAGGTGGGCCCACCACTTTTTGTAAGAGGGGGTTATGCGCTGGGTTTGGGATAGGCTGTATATTCTAAAGGGGGGTTGGGGGTTGGGCATTTTTCCTTTCAATAAAAGGGGTGCTTTTTTCGGATCATCGGGGCGGGTGGGTAGAAAAAGGTGGGTGGGGTCACTAGCGGTAATCTAGGGGTTTTGGAAAAATTAAATAAAAAGTGTGTTAGGTGATGAGGAGGGGATAGAGGGTTTTGCAACGCTGTGGGGGGGGGTTTTAACGTGCAGAGAAAAATTGGGGGTCGGGATGTGGTGATGTGGTGGGATGGTGTGGCTAAAAAAAGGATTAAGCAATTTTACGAAAAGGGAAAGGGGAAAACGTATCAATTCTTTAAAATATGGGGTTGTTTAACTTTTTGGGAGGGTAGATTCCGGGGGTTTTATGCGGGGGGGTTTTGGGGGGGTGGGGGCACTTTTTTTCCAAAAGGATGAAATTATGGCAATTAAAGGGAGGCTCCCGGGGGTTTACGGATGAGGGGTTTCCAAAGCGGGGGGGGCGGGAAAAGGGCGAGGGTGGAAGAGGTGTTAGGGGGCGAAAAGGACCTTCTTTCGGGGTTTTATTGCGTAGGGAAAAAAAAAAGGGACGCGGGGAAAGGGACTTTTTCCAGGGTTTGGGAGGTTCATGAATCGTTTAGGGGGGTTTCCAGGGAGGGGAGGCCCATAAAAACTGGAAGGAAGGGGGGGCGTTTGTAAACAAGTGGAAAGGAAAAATTTCCTGGCAACGAGAAGGGGTTTGGGTTTGGGGTTTTAGAACGGGGGTTTTGTGGGGGGGTGTGGTATGTCAGTTGGAACAGTGATAGGGAAGCCCCGGGTGGGGAAAAAAACTGGGGGGGGAAATTTTGGAGGGCTTTAAGGGGAATCCCGAAAGGGCAAAGCACGGGGAAATTTTGAGGGGATCCGGCCGAGTTTTATCAAACCCATTGGGAATTATTGAGGCTTTTTTTGGTTTAAGGTTTTTAAAATTTGCATAAAGGGGGAGAGGTGGTGGGGGGAAAAGCGGAAAAGGTTTGTCGTTGTATTGGTCCCGAAGGGAAAGGGGGGCAGCATAAAATTCCCGGGAAATTCCCGGGGGGATCTCGTTTTTTATGGCAGATTAAAAAATTGTTTGCGAAGTTTGGGGGGAAAAATGGGGTCAAGTGTGTGGTAGGGCGGGAAAGGTTGGGGTATAAAAACTCATTTTGGTTTCCCAGGGGGTTTAAATGGTGGGGGGCATGGGTTATTTGGGGATTTCGGGGGAGGCAAAAGGGGGGGGGAGGGAGGGGGGTTTTTGGTGGCGTTCAATTGGCGGGGGGCAAAAGTTAGGGGATGGGAAAAACCCTTGAAAGCCATCCCCCAGGGGTCGGGGGTTTGGGGGAAAAGAAATGTGGGTGGGTTTTTGGGCGTTGTAGGGGAGGTCCCAAAGGCGGGGGGTACAGATTAATGGTGGGTTGGGGTTTGGGAAAAATTTTTGGGTAGGGGACTTAGGCAGGGGTTTTCCTAGTCACAATTTTTGGGTTTGCGTGCGTACAGGCCCCCTTTTATAGATTGGGGGAGCGGGCGTTTTGTGTCACGTAGGGGCCCGGGGGTGTGGGGTTTGCGGGGTTTTTGGCCATTTTTAAAATTGGGGTTTTGGAGTTACAACTGTTTGACGGGGAGGGGATGTAAATTTGGACACATTAGGGGGGGGTGGGTTCAAAAAATGTTCGAGGGCCCAAAGGGTTTATGAGGGTAAATTCAGAAAAAATCCATGGTAATGGGGTTAGGAGTTGGGGGTTTAGGGTTGTTTTGGGGTTTTAGTGCGGGTTGTGAGGAGGCAGGTGAATTCTTTTTAAAAAAAATCTGCGGGTTTATTTATGCGCGTTTACCTGTGGAAACGCAGGGGAAAAACTCGCTTTTAGGAGGGTTTAAAAAAAGGATTAGGGACGCTTGGGTGCTTCCCGCCAAACATTTGACCCTTGTGTAGCTTTGCCTTTTGGGTTATTAAATTTACTGTTACCCCAAAGTAGGGCCACGGGGGGCCCCCGGTGTTCCCATTAAAGGGGCCCAAAGCAAAAAACGAAAATATTGGGAAAGGGTTTTTTAAAAATTCTTGGGGGGTTTCGAGCTGTGATTGGATTAAGGGGGGATGGGGGGTAATGTTCCCTGTAATTTAAGGGGGTGGGGGGAAATTGTGGGGATTTTAAAAGCGGAGGGTCAAATTTTGTCTTCTTTTAAAAAAGGGGGGTTTAAATGGGGGGAAAGTGTTGGGGGGGGGGGGGTTTGGCCAGGATCCAAAACAGATTGCAAGGATGTTTAAAAGGAGTTGGTTGCTTGAGTGTAAAAAAAACTGTTTTGGGGGCCCTTTTGGATTTGGGATCGAGAGCCAGAAAGGTTTAAAAATAGGTGGGGTTGTGTAGATTTTCCCGGGGGGGTTTTTGTAGCGCTGTAGGGGGAAATTTTTCCCTTTGTTGAATGGGGGGGAATATGGAATTTTTGATAGGTGGGTTGAAACCTCGTTTTGGGATGTGAGGTTCGTTTTCGGGAAGGGCCCATTTTACCGTCGGGTGGGGTTTTAAAGGGATAGGGGGTTGGTTGGGGAAAGGGGGGGAGTGTGGGTTTATGTGGGGGGAAAAAGGATTTGGCTTTTCATGTAGTATTTTTTTGTGTTGGATGAGGGTGTCAAGGGGGGGGTTAAATGGGTGATAAAATGGGTTTGGGGGTAAAGGAATTTCTGTATTGAGAGCATTAAGTCTCGACGTGGGGGGTTGGGAGGAACGGTAACAGGAGCTGGGGGATCCCATTTTTGGCAGATTTTATCTATATAGTGGGGGGGATTGCGGGGGAAACAGGTTACTAAAGGTAAAGAGGAGGGGGGTGTTAGCTTTAAAAGTTCTATAAAACGGTAGTAGAAAAAGGAAATTTATGGGAGGAGGGGGTTTAAAGGGGTTTTTTAAAGGGGAATAGGAAAACTTACGTTACGGTTTTTTTTGACTTGTAATATACAAAGGGGGGGGAGGGTTTGATTGGAAAGTGTTGCGGGGGTTTGGGGGAAGGGTCGGGGGGGTAAAAACGGGGGTTGCCCTCCCGGGTTTAATGGTTTTAACAATTTTTCTGCGGGGCGTGTTGGGGATGAGTGTGCATGAGGGAATAATTTTGGGGCCCAGGGGTTTGCTTGGGCCCCTGTGGAGCGGGCCCAGTTTTTGTGTTGGATTTTTACACTTATTAACTATTGTGGTGGTAATTTTGATTTAGGGTTTAATGGCATTGAAATTTTGGAGTTTTTTGCTATAAAAATTGGCATGTATTTGCTAAAAATTGTTTTCTAGGTCCCTTTTGCACTGCTAGTTTGTTGCTGTGATAATGCAGGGTGTCCGGGAAAATTTAAAGGGGAATATTTTTGGGTTTTTAATGTCTGTGATTATTGTTCGTACTGGTGTTCTGCAATTTTCGGGTTTTGTTTTGAGATTTAAAGGGGTTTAAAATGCAGTCGAAGGGGTAAAATTTAAATTTGGGGCAACAGTGGTTTTAAAAGGTTTTTGGGGTTTTGGGGGGTTTTTCTGGCACAGTCTTTATGTGTTACTTATGCCCGGGTTTATTTTTTATTTTTGTATTGTACGTTTTTAAATTTGCACTTGTAATTTTCCATATAACTTTTTATAGAGTTTAAAATGTCTAGTTAAAGCTGTGTTATTTTTTTTAAACACTGGAATTGAAATGTTTAAATTTGTTTTGGGAAGTAAGTTTTTTTTTTTTATGGTTTTGTAGTAATTTTGAAAGGTCTTTGTGTTTTTTTATATCACCTTTGTTGTGAAATACTTATTGTTATGTACTGAACCATTAGGGACAATTCCCTAAATTAATTTTTTTGATCTTTGGTTTTGTGACATTAAAATTGGAAACATTCATTTTTTATATTTATGTTTGGGTTTTTTAAATTGGGGGTGGTTGGAAAACCACGGAGGGGGGGGGGTAATATGTCTTTTATAATATTTTTCATTTTCCCAAATGATTGCATGGTCTGTAGTCGATTATTAAGTAAAAAAATTTGAGGGATTGTTTATATAAAAGTGTTGTTCATAAACTTTTAATTTGTTGGTAGTCCAAATGGTTTTTTGGGGTTTAAATGATAGGAAGAGGGAAACAGGGGGGGGGGTTTTACCCACAGGAGTTTTTAAATGTGGTGTGTAAAATTAATTTTAGGGAGGATTGTGTTTTTTTTATAGAAAAAAAATGATTTTTTCATATTAAATTTTTTTGTAAAAGTTTAAGTTTTAAATAAAATAAAAACAAAAAAAAAAAAAAAAAAATTTTTTCCCCCCCACCAAATTTTTTTTAACATTTTTAAAAAGCATGAAGAAATTCAATGACCCAAAAAACATAAAACAACCTAGCCCGTAAAAGGGCTGACACTATAATACAAGGAAATGTCTCAAAGAAATTTGGCAGACGAGAGATCCTCCATTTCCTAAAACCCCTTTTAGGGTAGGGGAGGTGCCTGGAGCCCGAGCCTTTTGGCAATTTAAAACTTTTCATTTTCCCCTTTGCCCCCTTTGGGGGGGGGATGGCAGGGCCGAGAAAGGGCCCGCTTGTGGTTAGCCCCGGGGACGTTGGTCCCAAAAATGGGAGGGTTTTTAAGCCCCCTCCCCTGGGGGGACTTAGGTCTCAGGGCCCCTCCCTAAAAAGGGAGCCCAAAGGCCCGGGGCCCCCCATTTGGAAAAGGGGGCCCCGGGGGGGGAAAAATACCGGCGGAAAACAAAAAAAAAAGGAAGGGCAGGGGAAGAATTTAAAACATTTGGATTATCGGGTGGCGAAGATTGGAAAACAGTGTGTTTTTGTGTTCGCAAAAAACTGTGTTGTTTATGCCCCCAGAATTTGCGTTGTTCCCCGGTGATCCTTGGAACGTGTTTTAGAGCGTGAGCCCCGGGGAGGGTGGCTCGGGCCCCCAAAAGGGGGTCTGAGCCTACAAGCTCGGGACCCAGTTTGGGGGGGCTGTGAGGTCACAGGAGCAGCTCTGCTGCTGGGTCTTTTTCCCCCACCTACAAATCACCATGACGATAGGGGGCGGCCCCTAAAATTTTTGGAAAGGGGGGGGGGACGAGTTGGAGGCGAAAGTGGGGAGGGGGAGGCCCCCCCCCAAAAAAGGCCCCGGAAATTTTTTCAGTGGGACTCTTTACCACCAATTTTTGCCACTAGGTCCGTCGGCAGCCCCCACCCAAAAAAAGACTTGCACCCCAGATGGCCCCTGGGGTTTGGGGAAGGAAGCCAGGAGGGTGTAGCTCCTCAAGTGGGGAAGGATGGAGCCATCCCCGGTCCCCCCCAGTTGCGTTGGGGCCCCCACATGGAAGGGGGGGCTGGGTTGACTCCCGTGGAAGGGGGAGTTCCGCTCGCTCGGGGGACAAGCAACCGGGGGCCCTTTAAACAAATTCAAGGTTCCCAACTACGGGGGTTTTTAAGGTATCTGGAAGGTCTCCCCCACCTAAGTTCCACTGCGAGTTTTACTCTCAGGGGCGAGGTTCTGGTCATTTCCCCGGGGAAAGAAAAACTATTTCCCAAAGGGGTTTAAAGGGGTTTGGGGTTGGGGCCCCTCCCCCGCCTGGTGGGGAACTGCTTGCTTTGGAAGGAAGGTGTACAAGGGGGGGGGCCTTTTTTTTCACGTCCTGTGGGCCCCCCCCACTGGAACCCCCTTTTGAAAGTTTCCCAATATTGTCAAGGCCCGGGGCGATCACTGGCCCAAAGTTGAAAGGGGCCCCCCCCGGGCCCGGTGCTGATCCCCCACAAAAGGGCCACTTCCCACGCACCCGGACCTTGGGGGCTGGGGAAGTTCAAGACCCAAACCCTTTCCTGTCAGGTCCCGTACAATGCCTTTAAAAGGGCCCGGGGTTTCAAAACTATTGCCCCCACCCGCCAGGAGAGGAAAAAAGTGTGGGGGTTGTGCAGCAAGGGGAAAACCGGAAATCGAAGGACTGCATTGCAAATCAAAAAATCCACCTGGCGAAAAACCCCCTTTGGGGCCCGAGCCCCAAATGTGGGCCAAATGTCAAAGAGGGCACCCATGCCGGAAACCCGGGGCTGTCCCGTGAGGTGCAGCCCGGGCAGGTTCGTCATCGGAAAAGAAACCCCAAGCCCCGCGCCACCCCGCCTTGGAATTTCCAGAAAAAGTCCCGATGGGCTCCAATTTCCCGGTTTCCCGGAACCGAGGAGGGGCCCAAAACCGCGAGTTCCCCGACTGGGCTCCCCGCGGGGGCTCAGAGGGCGAACTGGTTTTTCGCGCGCGGTCAATGCCGGCACAGAAAGGCAAGGTGGGGCCCAAAAAGGCAGAATATTGGGGGAAAGGGAAAAAAAGCCACAGGCCAGGCAATGCCCACCCGGTTTCCCGCTGGGGACCAACATTCCTTCCATAGGCCAGCAGGGCCCCTTTCCCCAAAAACAGGCCCCTACTGTGAAACGGCCAGCGTTTAGGCAGAGGGTTCCCCCCCAGGGGGGTTGGAAGCCCCCTTTGGGCCCCTCATCCGGGCCCAGGGTGACCCTGTTAGCGCTTTCAGTGCGACCGCCACCCCGACATACCAGTGACCCAAACCCCCCCTGAAGGGTTTGTCCAGGGTCAATGCCCGCAAGGAAAGGAAAAAAGGGCCCAAACCCTTTTGGATCGACTGAAAAAAACCAAAAGGGGTCATTCAGGGGCTCCCCTGTCGCCCGCTGCCGTCGGCAGGGGGCAGGGGGGCCTGCAGGGAGTCCTGTCAGGATGCTGGGGGTGGTTTCCCATGGAAGGAAAGACTCAAAGGGAAAATTCAAGCCAATCACCAGGAAATCCCTTTCCGTCTGTTTATGGAGGGGCCCCGGAAATCCCAAAAAAGGGAGACGAAATCCCGGAGAGTGGAATTTAGTGAGCCCCCTCTGCGGCCCTTTAAGTCCTCCGTGGAACATTTGTGGGCTTCAGCGGAAAAAAACAATTTTGTGATTTTTTTTTAAAAACTGCAGTTTAGGATGAGGGTTTATGTCTTCTGTTTTTGGGACACTCACCGATTTTTTCACGTCAAATGCCCGCCCCCGTATTTTCCCGGGGTTCTCTGCCTTTCCTTCAGCGCCTGGGTGGGATGGCAGGGGCCGGCGTTCTTGTCAGGGCCACTATCCCTTTCAATCTCCACTGACCCCATGACTGTGGGGGTGGGAATAGAAAGGTTTTAGGCTGTCACCCCTACACCTGGGGGGATGGACCCCTCGTGGTTTACAAAATTTACAAAGCCTCGGTACACCCCCGACATCTAGAGGTGGGGCACTGCCCCAAGGGGGGGGGTTTTTTTGTGGCTGGGATGTCAATGCCCCCCACCCCCAAAACTTTCTTTGTCACTCCTACCAACGCAGCGGGGGGGCACCTTTCGGCCCGTGCTGGGGGGTTTCCCGAGATCGCCCCCCTCAATAATGGTTTAGCCAAAAAAAATACTATTGGTGGCTGCTTGGATGTCACACTTTATCTCTAGGCGGTTGCCCCTCGAGGTAGATGGGGGGTCCACCCGGTTTTACCCGGTCACTTTTCGTGGTCACTTTGCCCCGTTTGGGCCCAGGTTTCCCCTCCCCCCACCTACCCCCCGATGGGAAACTAAAAAAAGGCCCCCCTGGCAGTGCCCTTTCCCGAAGGTAAATTTGGGCGTTGGGGGCGGGGTTTTTTCCCCCCCAGAAAAAACCCCGGGTGAGGCGGCTCAAAGCCCTTTTGGGGGGGCCTTTAAATGTGCATGAGGCGCAATAAACCCAAGATTACAGGGCGGAGGGTCTATAAACCCTGACTGGGGGGTTTTTTCAATGAGGGAAAACAGGAAAAAAGAAAACCCCCGCCTCAAAGGTTTTTTAAAGCAAGGGTTTCACAGGGGGTTTAAACCCAGGGGTTTAGTCCATGCGTCTGCTCGGGAAAAAGGGGGCGGCATGAAAGCCATGTTTTCACACGGGTCCGGGGAGGGGGAAATGGTTCGGGGGTGGTGTGCCTCCTTCAGTACTCTCCACCTTAAATTTAATTTGGACCCAAATTTTCGATTGGCCCCCTGGGCAGCGTCCAGGTGGTCGGTTTCCCCCGGGCCCCCCAACAGAAAGGCCCGAAACGTCGGGGGGCCTATTTTACCTCCCGAGGGGGGCCCTGGTCAACTGCCTCAGGGAAACTCCAAAGGAACCCCCAAGCACCCCCCCTTTTTAGAAGGGTGATGGTGATCCAAGCCCGATGCCCGGTGGGGATTTTTCAGGATGAAAATTCACCGGGGCCAAGAAACTCCAAAGGGAGCCCTTTACATCTCTTTGGACACTGTCCGGGGGGATGATGGTTTCCCCCTATGGCATGATCATCGGTTGGCCATTTTGGGACATTCAGCTGTCCTGGGAAATCATCAACCAGATTGGCGAGCTGGCAAACTCCCCGTCGTATGGAAGGAGGCTGAATTTATAAGATTTTTTAACCCTGGGGTCCGGCAGTGTGGACCCCCTCTCCCCCCACCAGTTGCATCTCGAAGGGGGTTGAAAGGATGGTGTTGGAGCGCCTGGGTGGAAGCTTGGGCCCCCCTCATTTAAACCCCCTCTATGGCTTCACCAGAGGGTGGGCACTTTTGAAAGCCTTACCAAATCTACGGGCCGGCATTGGGTTTGGGACGCCCAAGCCCCCATTGTTTTTCTTTCTTGACCCCGAGGAAACTTTTGAGTAGCCAGGCACCCGCCATCCCCTTTACTTTGGCCCCCCCAGGGGGAAATTTAAAAAGGAGGTGCTTTCAAGGCTTTGGGTTCCCTTTTCTCCAGGGGCGGCGGGCCGGGTACGCTTCGGGGCATGCCCTTTCTCAAAACCCCCGGACAAAGGCACCCCCACAGGGCGGGGTGCTTAGTCCCCCCCTGTTCAATGTATGATGCATTTAGCTGGGGTTTTCCCGCCTTTTTTCCAAAAGGGGACAAACCTCCTCAGCATGCCGATGACCTGGCACTTTTGTCCTAGGAAACGCCGGCCCTTTTTCAAGGGGTGCCCGGAGGACCTCGATCTGTGGCCCTTTCCCCCCTTTTTCCGTCACTTGGGATCAAAAATATCTGCAGCAAAAAACCAAAGCCATGATCCTTCGGGACCAAGGGGCCCGTCAGAGGCCCGCGGGTTCCCGGGCATGACCCGGGGGGGGGGGGTTTTTTCCCGTTTTTAGGGACCCTTTGGGGGTTTCCCTTGAAGGGTTTCCCCACCTTTTCCCGAAAAATGTTTTGGGCCCCCATTTAAAAAGGGGGGCCCCTGCAGGGGTTTAGGGCATTTAGTGCCCTTGCCAACCCCAGGGGTTTGGGGGGCCCGCCCCGAAAGGGTTTTTTGGTTGTTTACACCCGGGGAATTGTTCCCTCGTTGACTATGGGGGACTTGCTCTGGGTTTACGCCGACCCCCAAACATTTAAATCCCCCTGTGTATCCGAACACAGCTGTTGGGCCATGCTGGGGGCTCCCCGGTGGGCCAATGCAGTGGCTTGGGAACCCTTTAGGTGAAGCCCACGCCTCTTTAAAACAGGATCCAAAAAAGGGAGCTGCCCAGGGGATTGGGAAAGTATCTCCCACTCCCGGGGTGAAAAAAAATGATGAGAGATTTAGGGTACCAGGGACAGGTCCTTTCCAAATGCATCCCGGCCCCCCCGATGGTTGGGTCGGTAGCAGAAAGGGAAAACAGGGAACTCTTGGGCCCCTGACATTGCTCCCGGCGGGGGCTGCGAAAAGAATGGCGCAAACTACAAAGGTGCCACCCCTTGGGGGCCCCCCCGCTGTTTGCGGGTGAAATGGACAACCCTACCCGCGCAAGAGGCATTTTCACCCCGGGGCGTTCTGCACCACTTGCCCTCGGCTGCATTGTGGGTGCGGAAAGGCCCCGGGGGGTGTGCCTTTTTCCCCTGTGGTCCCGAGACCAGTGGCAGGCTGCACAGCTGATGGGGTGTTTCCCAGCAAATTGACAAACAGGTTGGGGCCTCCCGACCATTGCACTATCCTCCAGCCGGGAAAATTTTTCCCATACAAAAAAGCTCTGCGGGGATGGGTCTTGCAGACCTTCAGATTTCCCTCCCCTTTCCCCGTTTTATTTTCCCCAAAGGGGCAATCCAAGCGCTTATGCCAGAGAAACCAAAGGACAACATACACTTTTAAACACATCCTCCGGGGGTGACCTGCGACTCTCATGGCCCAGGGGGCGCAGGGCTACCATCAAAATGGTCCCGAGCCATGGGGGGTTTTCCCCGGCAATATGCTGCGATGGGCTGGTAGGATGCAAACCCCCGGGCACCGCCCTGCTGCGATTCCATTTAGCCTCAGCCGATTGCGCTGTTGGCTGCTGGTGCGGCGAAAGGGGCCCCTTCCCTGACCCCCGGGGAGTCAGGAGCCCCTGTTGGTATGTCAGGGGGACCCACAAGGGGGGGCCCCCCCAAGTTTCGGGGCACAGTCCAAAGGGAAAAAAAGGGTGCATACCCCCCGCCTACCTTAAGGTTTTCCCACCACTGTGGGATTTTTTGAACGGGCACGAGGGGGAGTCTGTGGGCCCCTTGTGAACCCCAATGGTTCCCAGCCCTTTGGGGACTACCTGTTAGACTGCCCGGCTACCCAGCCCCTTCGCCGGGAGACCTTTTCCCCAAAGAACCCCCGTAGGGGGAGGGCCCCAGAGAAAGGAAAGGGAGCCATCTTGTGGACTTTGCTGTCAGGGACTTTTGGAAAACCCTTTCTTCCAGTCCTGCATGTCATCCACCCCCCCCCGCTGAAGTTGTGCGAGGGGCCCGCTTGGGGCCTTTCCCTTTCATTTACACCAGGCCCTGTTTGTGCACATAACGGGTTTTTTACGTTATTGGCCATAGGGCCCCGGGGAGGTATCCCCCCCCCTTTCCGCGAAAACCTGCCCCCACGGTGAAAATAAAAAGGGTTTAAAAGTCACTTCCCCACCCCGGGGGGCCAAGCCGGGGGCACCCAAAAAGGAAGGACGGGCCGGGATTACCGGGGGAATAAATAGAAAAGGGAAAAAAATTGAAGGAAAAGTTGAAAAATGGGTGGCACACATTTCCCCCCTAGAAAACAATTTCCCCACCCCAACCCTCATTTTAAAAATATGGAATATTCCGGGATTGTTTCACGGTGGTGGGGTTTAATTTCACTACCGCCCGACACTTCAACCCCCCCCCACAAAGCCCGTAACTGTGTTCCCTATATTATAAAACCCCCCAAAGCATTGTTTTAAAAATTTGCGTCTTAAAAATTTTTATACCCTTTAAAAACACGCTGTATACATAAACCTACCAAAATAAATAAATTTACACATTGTTCCCTCCTGCAGACAGATTATTTACACTGCAGGAGATAATCTATACATCACATCCTAAAGAGAATGGACAACATTAGACATCTTAAATAATATGACATGTGTTTTGCATGACCTGCTATTGCAGAGATTGCTTACACTCCTACCCCCCCAGTGAAAACTGTCCAGTTTTCACCTGGCTATACACAAGATCAAAAACTCATTCACTTAATCATATAATGAACTTGTGAAAAACATCTATAACAATATGAAAGCAATAATACCCCAGGCAAGATCTTACATCATATATACAATACCAAAACGTGTCACTAGTTAAAAAACAGGTATGAATGCCTCATTAATATTACAAGTTACATTGATCATTTTTAAAATATGCTCAACTACATATATAAGTAGACACGTATGGTTACAGGTTACAAATCTCTACTGGCAAGACTCAGGTCCAATCATTATGGCTCTATTCCTCCCAAACCACACCATCAACACCCTACCACTAAATACCCTATGATACAATCAAATGTTTATATACTAACATGTTTATGTACATCCTTACAAAACATGAAGGAATCCTTAATAAATATACAATCATCGGTGTTCACAATAACACCAAGACACATTACATTGTATATCAAAATTTACATAATTATGGAGATAAGGTTTATAACATAATGTCACCTCAACCAGGTGACAATAACTGTCAATCATAATATTTCTTACACCTCAGAAAAAGTGTGTTAGTTCAACAACTCTCACACCCATCAAATCTCACATATCCTTAGCAACTGTCAACCCCAGGAGGCAACCCCATTTCATGCCCCTGACATCCCTTCCAACAGTAGCATACACCATCCCTATCCTACCCCTCCTACCTGATTTACAAGTCTAATAATACCACTAACGTTAGTTCTCTGTATCCCACTGGAAAACCCCTTTCCCCACCTCCGCCCATAAATATCTCTGTTTCCACACAATGTTTTATAAAACGTAACCGCTAATACCGCTGCTTCACCTCGCTAACCCCTTTCCCCAGCATTCCCCACGATATGTATATATAACCTACCATAATGTACCCCACAGCCCTAATAATACTCTCATCCATACCCTGCACGTCAAGACTTAATGCCCACAGAACAGAAATGCCATTACCCCTTATCCTATGCAGCACCCTGCTCAACCTACCCCTGATGCTCCCCATCCCCACACAAAAATACACTACGTGGAATGCCGAATCCTCCCCTCTACATATTCTACAGACCCCCCTCAACCACCCCGTCTATCCCATAAAACCACACCACCACACTGGAAGGTAAAATCCCATGCAAAAAAACGATACATTACCTCATGCCCACAGGGTTGTAACCTTAACCATACTGAACCTACCCCATATACTTCCCAAGTCATACATGGGGAAAATCCCTCCACCAGTGCCACTACCCTCCCCAATAACATTCTACACAGCCTACCTATTTTTACCTTCCCCAGATCCCGAGCCAACACCAGAGCCCTCGAAACAGTTTCACACACAAGCAACTCTACCCCAGAATACATGTTTGATTCTACTGTGTATCTTGACCAACCCCCATCCCCACACACACACACACCCTCCCTCATCACCTCCCTCTTAATGAAGATACATTTGACCCTCCTCTTTAAATCCATCAAACTCCCCCCCCCCTGATGCACAGGTAACATTACCACATCCCTTTTAAGCCAATCACAGCCCAAACCCCACAAGAATTTAAAAAACCCGTCTAAGTATATTTGCAATTGCCGTCCCAGTTAAAGGGAACACGGCTGCCACGTGCAAAACCTTACTATACAATAGGACGTTAATAACAATGGCATGCTGCACAAGGGTCAAATGATAAGGCCGCAATGCTCCCAAGTGACCCAGAATCCTGTCTACCAACCTAACGAGTTTTCCTCACGTGCAACATCCAGATCATCTGCGTAGATAAGACCACAAATTTTTAATGAAGTCACCTGCTTCGTCACAACTACACTACCCCAACCAACCCTCCCCACCCAAGCTCCTAACCACATGACCATGGACTTCTCTGAATTCACTCTAATACCAGTTGCATCTGCGAACATGTTGACTACCCCATCTAAGGCGTCTATTGACATCCCCTCCCTAACCAGAACAGTAGTATCATCTACATACCCTATTAGAACTGGCCAAACTCTCCCAACTCCACTCCCTTCTCCTCACTAATGCCCATTTGCTGCTCCCACCATTCTATATTAGAAAGGGGTCCTGCATGCATGCAAACAAAAGCTGGGACATAGGACACCCCTGTCTAAGTCCCCTACCCATTACAATCCTCCCCCCCAATCTTCCATTATTCTGTACCCTCGCCATTGCCCCACGATATAACGCATCTACCCATCCCACTATTTCTTCCCCAAAACCCTGTCCCCTAAGGATAGCTCTCAATGCTTCTCACTCCACTCTATCATATGCTCCTTGCCAGTCTAGAGCAACCAAGCCCCCCCTTCCTCCCTTTTTCTTCCATGAAATCCCATAGTAACCCATGCCCCTCCACCACATACCTCCCTGCCAACCCAAAATGAGTTCTCGATATGACCTGCCTTACTACACACTTAATCCTATTTCCTAAAATCTTAGCAAACAACTTATAAATCCGTGCATAAACAACGATATTGCCGGTAGTCCCGAAGCGTATCTCAGT
>NW_026488366.1:0-13443 GCF_026875155.1 Cherax quadricarinatus | reverse complement strand
TGGAGTTGTGAGACCTCTGACCGGGGGTTTAAGCTAGTGGTCTAGGCTAACACCGGTCTGGGTTTGAGACCTCTGCCCCGGGGTTTTAAGCTAGCGGGTCTAGGGGTAACACGCGGTCTGGAGTTGTGAACCTCTGCCCGGGGGTTTAAGTAGCTGGTTAGTGGCTAACACGACGGTCTGGGTTTGAGACCCCTTGACCGGGTTTAAGCTAGCTGGTCTAGGGGGCAACAAGGTCGGGTTGTGAGACTCTCTGACCGCGGGTTTAAGTAGTGGTCTAGTGGCCAACCGACGGTTGGGTTTGAACTCTTGACCGGGGGTTTTAAAGCTAGCGGTCTAGTGGCAACACGACGGTCTGGAGTTGTGAGACTTCTGACGGGGTTTAAGTAGTGGTCTAGTGGCAAAAACGACGGTCGGGGAGTTTGAGCTTCTACCGGGGTTTAAACTGCGGTCTAGTGGCTAAACGACGGTTGGGTTTGACCCCTTCTGCCCGCGGGTTTAAGCTAGCTGTTAGGGTAACCGCGGCTGGGTTTGAGTCTTCCCCGCGGGTTTAAGCTAGCGTTAGTGGCTAAACGCGTCGGGATTTTGGGTCTCTCTGAGCGTTTAGCTAGCTGGTCTAGGGCTAACACGAGTCTGGAGTTGTGGTTTTCCGACCGGGGGTTTTAAGCTAGTGGTCTAGTGGCAAAACACGACGGTTGGAGTTGTGGTCTTCTGACCGCGGGTTTAAGCTAGCGGTTGGGGTAACCGAGGGCTGGAGTTTTGAGTCTCTCTGCCCGCGGGTTTAAGCTAGCGGTTATGGCAAAACCGAGGGTTTGGATTTGTGAGTCCCTGACCGGGGGTTTTAAAAACTAGTTCAAAGTGGCAAAACGACGGGGGAGTTTTGGACTCTTGCCCGCGGGTTTTTAAGAGGGTCTAGGGGCTAACCGAGGGGTCTGGATTGTGAGCTCTCTGACGGCGGTTTAAGCTAGTTCAGTGGCTAACACGACGGTTGGAGATTGGAGACTCTCTACCGCGGGTTTAAGCTAGCTGTTAGTGGCTAAACGACGGTCTGGGTGTGAGACTCTCTCCCCGGGGGGTTTAAGCTGCGGTCTAGGGGCTAACCGACGGTCTGGAGTTTGTGAGACTCTTGCCCGGGGGTTTTAAAACAGCTGGTTAGTGGCTAACACGACGGTCTGGAGTTGTGAGTCTCTTGACCGCGGTTTAAGCTAGCTGATTCTATGGCCTAACACGACGGTCTGGAAGTGTGAGACTCTCTGACCGCGGGTTTATGCTAGCCGTCTAGTGATAACCACAACGGTCTGGAGTTGTGAGACTCTCTCTGACCGCGGGTTTTAAGCAGCTGGTCTACAGTGCCTAACACGACGTCTGGAGTTCTGAGAACTCTCTGACCGCGGGTTAAGCTAGCTGTCTAGTGGCTGAACACGACGGTCTGGAGTTTTGAGACACTCTGAACCCGCGGTTTAAGCTATCTGGTCTAGTGGCTAACACGACGGTCCTGGAGTTGTGAGACTCCTCTGACCGCGGGTTTATGCTAGCTGGTCTAGTGGCTAAACTAACGGTCTGGAGTTGTGAGACTCTCTGACCGCGGGTTTAAGCTAGCTGGTCTAGTGGCTAACACGACGGTCTGGAGTTGTGAGACTCTCTGACCGCGGGTTTAAGCTAGCTGGTCTAGTGGCTAACACGACGGTCTGGAGTTGTGAGTCTCTCTGAAAGCGGGTTTAAGCTAGCTGGTCTAGTGGCTAACACGACGGTCTGGAGTTGTGAGTCTCTCTGACCGCGGTTTTTAAGCTAGCTGGTCTAGTGGCTAACACGAACGGTCTGGAGTTGTGGATCTCTCTGACCGCGTTTAAGCAGCTGGTCTAGTGGCTAACACGACGGTCTGGAGTTGTGAGTCTTCCTTCTCAACCGCGGGTTTAAGCTAGCTGGTCTAGTGGCTAACGACGACGGGCTGGAGTTGGAGTCTCTCTCGACGCGGGATTAAGCTAGCTGGTCTAGTTGGGTAACACGACGGGTCTGGGAAGTTGTGAACTCTCTGACCGCGGGTTTAAGCTAGCTGGTCTAGGGCTATCACGACGGTCTGGAGTTGTGAGACTCCTACCCGGGTTTAACTAGCTGGCTAGTGGCTAACACGACGGGCTGGAGTTTTTGAGTCTCTCTGACCGCGGGGTTTGAAAGCGCCTAGCTGGTCTAGTGCTAACACGACGGTCCTGGAGTGTGAGTCTCTCTGACCGCGGGTTTAAGCTAGTCTAATCTAGTGCTAACACGACGGTCTGAGTTGTGAGACTCTTGACCCGCGGGTTTAAGCTAGCTGGTCTAGTTGGCTAACACGAAGGTTGGAGTTGTGAGCTCTCCTGACCGGGTTTAAGCTAGCTGGTCTAGTGGCTAACACGACTGTCTGGAGATGGAGACTCTCGTGACCGCGGTTTAAGCATAGCTGGTCTAGTGGCTAACACGACGGTCTGGAGATGAGAGACTCTCTGACCGCGGGTTAAGCTAGCTGGTCTAGTGCTAAACACGACGGTCTGGAGTTGGAGACTCTCTTACCGCGGTTTAAAGCTAGCTGGTCTATGGCTAACACAACGGTCTGGAGTTTGTGAACTCCCTGACCGCGGGTTTCAGCCTAGCTGGTCTAGTGGCTATCACGACGGTCTGGAGTTCTGAGACTCTCTGACCGCGGGTTTTAAGCTAGCTGGTCTAGTGGCTAACCACGACGGTCTGGAGTTGTGAGACTCTCTGATCGCGGGGTTTAAGCTAGCTTGGTCTAGTGTAACACGACGGTCTGGAGATGTGAGACTCTCTGACGCGGGTATTAAGCTACTGGTCTAGTGGCTTAACACGACCGGGTCTGGAGTTGTGAGTCTCCTCTGAACCGCGGGTTTAAGCTAGCTGGTCTAGTGGCTAACACGACGGTCTGGAGTTGTGAGACTCTCGACCGCCGGGGTTTTAAAGCTAGCTGGTCTAAGTGGCTAACACGACGGTCTGGAGTTGTGAGAACTCTCTGCCGCGGGTTTAAGCAAGCTGGTCTAGTGGCTAACACGACGGTCGGATTGTGAGACTCTCTGACCGCGGGTTTTAAGCTAGCTGGTCTAGTGGCTAACACGACTGTCTGGAGTTCTGAGTCTCTCTAACCGCGGTTTAAGCTAGCTGTCTAGTTGGCTAACACGACGGTCTGGGAGTTTGTGAGTCCTCTCTGACCGCGGGTTTAAGCTAGCTGGTCTAGTGGCTAACACGACGGTCCTGGAGTTGTGATCTCTCTGACCGCGGGTTTAAGCAAGCTGGCAGTTGCTAACCGACCCGGTCTGGAGTGTGAGACTCTCTGACCGCGGTTTTAAGCTAGCTGGTCTAGTGGCTACACGACGGCTGGAGTTGTGAGTCGTACTATCTCACCACGGGTTTAAGCTAGCCGGTCGAGTGGCTAACACAACGTCCTGGAGTTGTGAAGACACTCTGACCGCGGGTTTAAGGTAGCCTGGTCTAGTGGCTAACACGACGGTCTGGAGTTTTGTGAGACTCTCTGACCGCGGGGTTTAAGCTAGCTGGGTCTAGGTGCATAACACGACGGTCTGGAATTGTGATCTCTCTGACCAGCGGGGTTTAACTAGCTGGTCTAGTGGCTAACACGACGGTCTGGAGTACTGAGTCTTTCTCTGACCGCGGGTTTTTAACTAGCTGGTCTAGTGTTTTTGGCTAACAAGAAACGGTCTGGAGTTTGTGATTCTCTCTGACTGCGGGTTCAAGCTACTGGTCTAGTGCTAACACAACGGTCTGGAGTTGTGAGACTCTTCTGACCGCGTTTTATGCTAGCTGGCCTAGGGCTTAACACGACGGTCTGGAGTTGTGAACTCTCTGACCGCTGGTTTAAGCTAGCTGGTCTAGTGGCTAACACGACGGGTCTGGAGTTCTGAGACTCTCTGACCTCGGTTTTAAGCTAGCTGGTCTAGTGGCTAACACGACGGTCTGGAGTTGTGAGACTCCTGACCGCGGTTTAAGCTAGCTCTGGTCTAGTGCTAACACGACGGTCTGGTGTTGTGAGACTCTCTGACCGTGGGTTTAAGCTAGCTGGTTCTAGTGGCCACACTGACGGTCTGGAGTTTGTGAGACTCTCTGACCGCGGGTTTTAAGCAGCTGGTTCCTAGTGGCTAACACACGGTTCTGGAGTTCTGAGTCTCTCTAACCGCGGGTATTAAGCTACTGGTCAGTGGCTAACACGACGGTCTGGAGTTGTGATCTCTCTGACCCGCGGGTTTAAGCTAGCCTGGTCTAGTGGGCTAACACGACGGTCTGGAGTTGTGAGTCTCTTCTCTGACCGCGGGTTAAGCTAGCTGGCTAGTGGCTAACACGACGGTCTGGAGTTGTGAGACTCTCTACCGCGGGTTTAAGCTAGCTGGTCTAGTGGCTAACAAGACGGTCTGGAGTTGTGAGACTCTCTGACCGCGGGTTTTAAGCCTAGCTGGTCTAGTGGCTAACACGACGGTCTGGAGTGTGAAGTCCTCTTCTGACCGCGGTTTAAGCTAGCTGGTCTGTGGCCAACACGACTGTCCTGGAGTTGGTGAGACTCTCTGATCGCGGGTTTAAGCTAGCTGGTTAGTGGCTAACACAAGGTCTGAGATGTGAGACTCTCTGACCGGCGGGTTTAAGCAAGCTGGTCTAGTGGGCTAACACGACGGTCTGGAGATGTGGAGACTCTCTGACCGCGGGTTTTAAGCTAGCTGGTCTAGTGCTATCACGACGGTCTGGAGTTGTGAGTCTCTTCTGACCGCGGGTTTAAGCTAGCTGGTCTAGTGGCTAACACGACGGTCTGGAGTTGTGAGTCTCTCTGACCGCGGGTTTAAGCTAGCTTGATTCTAGTGGCTAACACGACGGTCTGGAGTTGTGAACATCCTGGACCGGGGGGGGCGGGTTTAAGCTAGCTGGTCTAGGCCTAACACGACGGTCTGTATTTCTGAGACTACTCGGACCGCGGTTTAAGCTAGCTGGTCTAGTGGCTAACACGACGGTCTGGAGTTTTGAGACTCTCTGACCGCGGGTTTAAGCTATCTGGTCTAGTGGCTAACACGACGGTCTGGAGTTGTGAGACCCTCTGACCGCGGGTTTAAGCTAGCTGGTCTAGTGGGTAACACGACGGTCTGAGTGGGTTCGAACCTTCACAGTCGGTAAAAAAAAAAAAAAAAAAAAGAGTGGGGTTCGATCCCACAGTCGTAAAAAAAAAAAAAAAAAAAAAAAAAAAAAAAAAAAAACGAGTGGGGTTCGAACCCACAGTCAGTAAAAAAAAAAAAAAAAAAAGAGTGGGGTTCGATCCCACAGTCAGTAAAAAAAAAAAAAAAAAAAACGAGTGGGGTTCGATCCCACAGTCAGTAAAAAAAAAAAAAAAAAAAAAAAAAACGAGTGGGGTTCGAACCCACAGTCAGTAAAAAAAAAAAGAAAAAACGAGTGGGGTTCGAACCCACAGTCAGTAAAAAAAAAAAAAAAAAAAAAACGAGTGGGGTTCGAACCCACAGTCATAAAAAAAAAAAAAAAAAAACGAGTGGGGTTCGAACCCACAGTCAGTTAAAAAAAAAAAAAAAAAAACGAATGGGGTTCGAACCCACAGTCATAAAAAAAAAAAAAAAAAAAGACAGTGTTCATCCCACAGTCAGTAAAAAAAAAAAAAAAAAAAAAAAAAAAAAAACGAGTGGGGTTCGAACCCACAGTCAGTAAAAAAAAAAAAAAAAAAAAAAAAAAAACGAGTGGGGTTCGATCCCACAGTCAGTAAAAAAAAAAAAAAAGACGAGTGGGGTTCGATCCCACAGTCAGTAAAAAAAACAAAACAAAAAAAAAAAAAAAAAAACGAGTGGGGTTCGAACCCACAGTCAGTAAAAAAAGAAAAAAAAAAAAAAAAAAACGAGTTGGGTTCGATCCCACAGTCAGTAAAAAAAAAAAAAAAAAAAAAAAAAAAAAAAAAAAAAACGAGTGGGGTTCTATACCCACAGTCCAGTAAAAAACAAAAAAACGAGTGGGTTCGATCCACATCGTAAAAAAAAAAAAAAAAAAAACGAGTGGGGTTCGATCCCACAGTCAGTAAAAAAAAAAAAAAAAAAAAAAAAACGAGTGGGGTTCGAACCCACAGTCAGTAAAAAAACAAAAGAAAAACGAGTGGGGTTCGAACCCACAGTCAGTAAAAAAACAAAGAAAAACGAGTGGGGTTCGAACCCACAGTCAGTAAAAAAAAAAAAAAAAAAACGAGTGGGGTTCGAACCCACAGTCAGTAAAAAAAAAAAAAAAAAAAACGAGTGGGGTTCGAACCCACAGTCATAAAAAAAAAAAAAAAAAAGACGAGTGGGGTTCGATCCCACCGTCAGTAAAAAAAAACAAAACAAAAAAAAAAAAAAAAAACGATGGGGTTCGAACCCACAGTCAGTAAAAAAAAAAAAAAAAAAAAACGAGTGGGGTTCGATCCCACAGTCAGTAAAAAAAAAAAAAAAAAAAAACGAGTGGGGTTCGATCCCACAGTCAGTAAAAAAAAAAAAAAAAAAAAAAAAAAAAAAAACGAGTGGGGTTCGAACCCACAGTCAGTAAAAAAAAAAAAAAAAAAAAAAAAAAAAAAAACGAGTGGGGGTTCGATCCCACAGTCAGTAAAAAAAAAAAAAAAAAAAAAAAAAAAAAAAAAAAAAAAAAACGAGTGGGGTTCGAACCCACAGTCAGTAAAAAAAAAAAAAAAAAAAACGAGTGGGGTTCGAACCCAAAGTCAGTAAAAAAAAAAAAAAAACGAGTGGGGTTCGAACCCACAGTCAGTAAAAAAAAAAAAAAAAAAACGAGTGGGGTTCGAACCCACAGTCATAAAAAAAAAAAAAAAAAAAACGAGTGGGGTTCGAACCCACAGTCATTAAAAAAAAAAAAAAAAAACGAGTGGGGTTCGAACCCACAGTCAGTAAAAAAAAAAAAAAAAAACGAGTGGGGTTCGAACCCACAGTCAGTAAAAAAAAAAAAAAAAAACCGAGTGGGGTTCGATCCCACAGTCAGTAAAAAAAAAAAAAAAAAAAAAAACGAGTGGGGTTCGATCCCACAGTCAGTAAAAAAAAAAAAAAAAAAAACGAGTGGGGTTCGATCCCACAGTCAGTAAAAAAAAAAAAAAAAAAAAAAAAAACGCTGGGGTTCGATACCCACAGTCATAAAAAAAAAAAAAAAAAAAAGAAACGAGTGGGGTTTCGAGCCCACAGTCCCATAAAAAAAAAAAAAAAAAAGACGAGTGGTTTTCGGTCCGCACAGTCAGTAAAAAACAAAACAAAAAAAAAAAAAAAAAAACGAGTGGGGTTCGAACCCACAGTCAGTAAAAAAAAAAAAAAAAACGAGTGGGGTTCGAACCCACAGTCAGTAAAAAAAGAAAAAAAAAAAAAAAAAAAAAACGAGGGGTTCGATCCCACAGTCAGTAAAAAAAAAAAAAAAAAAAAAAAAAAAAAAAAAAAAAAAAAAAAACGAGTGGGTTCGAACCCACCAGTCCAGTTAAAAATACAAGAAAAACGAGTGTGTTATCGAACCCAGAGTCAGTAAAAAAAAAAAACAAAAAAAACGAGTGGGGTTCGAACCCTACAGTCATAAAAAACAAAGAAAAACGAGTGGGGTTCGAACCCAGAGTCAGTAAAAAAAAAAAAAAAAAAACGAGTGGGGTTCGAACCCACAGTCAGTAAAAAAACAAAGAAAAACGAGTGGGGTTCGAACCCACAGTCAGTAAAAAAACAAAGAAAAACGAGTGGGGTTCGAACCCAGAGTCAGTAAAAAAACAAAACAAAAAAAAAACAAAACAAAAAAAACGAGTGGGGTTCGAACCCACAGGCAGCAAGTACAAAAACAAAGAAAAACGAGTGGGTTTCGATCCTCCCACAGACAGTAAAAAAAAAAAAAAAAAAAAAAAAAAAAAAAACGAGTGGGGTTCGAACCCACAGTCAGTAAAAAAAAAAAAAAAAAAACGAGTGGGGTTCGATCCCACAGTCCAGAAAAAAAAAAAAAAAAAAAAAAACGAGTGGGGTTTCGATCCACAGTCCAGTGGAAAAAACAAAGAAAAACAGTGGGGTTCGAACCCAGAGTCAGTAAAAAAAAAAAAAAAAAAAACGAGTGGGGTTCGATCCCACAGTCAGTAAAAAAAAAAAAAAAAAAAAAAAACGAGTGGGGTTCGAACCCACAGTCAGTAAAAAAAACAAAGAAAAACGAGTGGGGTTCGATCCCACAGTCAGTAAAAAAAAAAAAAAAAAAAACGAGTGGGGTTCGATCCCACAGTCAGTGAAAAAACAAAGAAAAACGAGTGGGGTTCGATCCCACAGTCAGTAAAAAAAAAAAAAAAAAAAAAAAAAAAAACGAGTGGGGTTCGAACCCACAGTCAGTAAAAAAACAAAGAAAAACGAGTGGGGTTCGATCCCAGAGTCAGTAAAAAAAAAAAAAAAAAACGAGTGGGGTTCGATCCCACAGTCAGTGAAAAAAAAAAAAAAAACGAGTGGGGTTCGATCCCACAGTCAGTAAAAAAAAAAAAAAAAAAAAAAAAAAAAAAAAAAAAAAACGAGTGGGGTTCGATCCCACAGTCAGTAAAAAAACAAAGAAAAACGAGTGGGGTTCGAACCCACAGTCAGTAAAAAAACAAAGAAAAACGAGTGGGGTTCGAACCCAGAGTCAGTAAAAAAAAAAAAAAAAAAACGAGTGGGGTTCGATCCCACAGTCAGTAAAAAAAAAAAAAAAAAAAAAAACGAGTGGGGTTCGAACCCACAGTCAGTAAAAAAAACAAAGAAAAACGAGTGGGGTTCGATCCCACAGTCAGTAAAAAAAAAAAAAAAAAAAACGAGTGGGGTTCGATCCCACAGTCAGTGAAAAAACAAAGAAAAACGAGTGGGGTTCGATCCCACAGTCAGTAAAAAAAAAAAAAAAAAACGAGTGGGGTTCGATCCCACAGTCAGTAAAAAAAAAAAAAAAAAAAAAAAAAAAAAAAAAAAAAAAAAAAAAAAACGAGTGGGGTTCGATCCCACAGTCAGTAAAAAAACAAAGAAAAACGAGTGGGGTTCGAACCCACAGTCAGTAAAAAAAACAAAGAAAAACGAGTGGGGTTCGAACCCACAGTCAGTAAAAAAAAAAAAACAGTGGGGTTCGAACCCACAGTCAGTAAAAAAAAAAAAAAAACGAGTGGGGTTCGAACCCAGTCAGTAAAAAAAAAAAAAAAAAACGAGTGGGGTTCGAACCCAGTCATAAAAAAAAAAAAAAAAAAAACGAGTGGGGTTCGAACCCCCAGTCAGTAAAAAAAAAAAAAAAAACGAGTGGGGTTCGAACCCACAGTCAGTAAAAAAAAAAAAAAAAAAAAAGAAGTGGGGTTCGACCCCAGTCAGTAAAAAAAAAAAAAAAAACGAGTGGGGTTCATCCCCAGTCAGTAAAAAAAAAAAAAAAAAACGAGTGGGGTTCGAACCCACAGTCAGTAAAAAAAAAAAAAAAAGATTGGGTTCGAACCCACAGTCAGTAAAAAAAAAAAAAAGAGTGGGGTTCGAACCCACAGTCAGATAAAAAAAAAAAAAAACGAGTGGGGTTCGAACCCACAGTCAGTAAAAAAAAAAAAAACGAGTGGGGTTCGAACCCACAGTCAGTAAAAAAAAAAAAAAAACGAGTGGGGTTCGAACCCACTCAGTAAAAAAAAAAAAAAAAAAAAACGAGTGGGGTTCGATCCCACAGTCAGTAAAAAAAAAAAAAAAAAAAAAAAAAAAAAAAAAAACGGAGTGGGGTTCGATCCCACAGTCAGTAAAAAAAAAAAAAAAAAAACGAGTGGGGTTCGATCCCACAGTCAGTGAAAAAACAAAGAAAAACGAGTGGGGTTCGATCCCACAGTCAGTAAAAAAAAAAAAAAAAAAAAAAAAAAAAAAAACGAGTGGGGATCGATCCCACAGTCAGTAAAAAAACAAAGAAAAACGAGTGGGGTTCGAACCCAGAGTCAGTAAAAAAAAAAAAAAAAAAAAAAGAGTGGGGTTCGATCCCACAGTCAGTGAAAAAACAAAAAAAACGAGTGGGGTTCGATCCCACAGTCAGTAAAAAAAAAAAAAAAAAAAAAAAAAAAAAACGAGTGGGGTTCGATCCCACAGTCAGTAAAAAAAAAAAAAAAAAAAAAAAAAACGAGTGGGGTTCGAACCCACAGTCAGTAAAAAAACAAAGAAAAACGAGTGGGGTTCGAACCCACAGTCAGTAAAAAAACAAAGAAAAACGAGTGGGGTTCGAACCCAGAGTCAGTAAAAAAAAAAAAAAAAAAACGAGTGGGGTTCGATCCCACAGTCAGTAAAAAAAAAAAAAAAAAAAAAAAAAAAAAAAAAACGAGTGGGGTTCGATCCCACAGTCAGTAAAAAAACAAAGAAAAACGAGTGGGGTTCGAACCCACAGTCAGTAAAAAAACAAAGAAAAACGAGTGGGGTTCGATCCCACAGTCATAAAAAAACAAGAAAAAACGAGTTGGGGTTCGATCCCACAGTCCAGTAAAAAAAAAAAAAAAAAAAACGAGTGGGTTTTCGAAACCCACAGTCATAAAAAACAACGAAAAACGAGTGGGGTTCGATCCCACAGTCAGTAAAAAAAAAAAAAAAAAAAAAAACGAGATGGGGTTCGATCCCACAGTCAGTGAAAAAACAAAGAAAAACGAGTGGGGTTCGAACCCAGAGTCAGTAAAAAAAAAAAAAAAAAAAAACGAGTGGGGTTCGATCCCACAGTCAGTAAAAAAAAAAAAAAAAAAAAAAAAAAAACCAGTGGGGTTCGAACCCACAGTCAGTAAAAAAACAAAGAAAACGAGTGGGGTTCGATCCGCACCTGTCTAGAAAAACAAAAAAAAAAACGATGGGTCGAATCCCACTGTCAGTGGAAAAAACAAAGAAAAACGAGTGGGGTCCGATCCCACAGTCAGAAAAAAAAAAAAAAAAAAAAAAAAAAAAAAAACGAGTGGGGATCCGATCCCACAGTCAGTAAAAAAACAAAGAAAAAAACGAGTGGGGTTCGATCCCAGAGTCAGTAAAAAAAAAAAAAAAAAAAAAAACGAGTGGGGTTCGATCCCACAGTCAGTGAAAAAACAAAAAAAAACGAGTGGGGTTCGATCCCACAGTCAGTAAAAAAAAAAAAAAAAAAAAAAAAAAAAAAAACGAGTGGGGTTCGATCCACAGTCTAGTAAAATACAAGAAAAACGATGGGTTCGAACCCACAGTCAGTAAAAAAAAAAAAAAAACGAGTGGGGTTCGATCCCACAGTCAGTAAAAAAAAAAAAAAAAAAAAAACAGTGGGGTTCGATCCCCACAGTCAGCTAACAAAAAAAAAAAAAAAAAAAAAAAAAAAAAAAAAAAAAAAAAAAAACGAGTGGGGTTCGATCCCACAGTCAGTAAAAAAAACAAAGAAAAACGAGTGGGGTTCGAACCCACAGTCAGTAAAAAAAAAAAAAAAAAAACGAGTGGGGTTCGAACCCACAGTCAGTAAAAAAAAAAAAAAAACGAGTGGGGTTCGATACCCACAGTCAGTAAAAAAAAAAAAAAAAAACGAGTGGGGTTCGAACCCAGTCAGTAAAAAAAAAAAAAAAAACGAGTGGGGTTCGAACCCAGTCAGAAAAAAAAAAAAAAAAAAAAACGAGTGGGGTTCGAACCCACAGTCAGTAAAAAAAAAAAAAAAAAAAAACGAGTGGGGTTCGAACCCACAGTCAGTAAAAAAAAAAAAAAAAAAACGAGTGGGGGTCGAACCCACAGTCAGTAAAAAAAAAAAAAAAAAGAGTGGGGTTCGAACCCACAGTCAGTAAAAAAAAAAAAAAAAAAAAAAAAAAACGAGTGGGGTTCGATCCCACAGTCAGTAAAAAAACAAAGAAAAACGAGTGGGGTTCGAACCCAGAGTCAGTAAAAAAAAAAAAAAAACGAGTGGGGTTCGATCCCACAGTCAGTAAAAAAAAAAAAAAAAAAAAAAAAAAAGAGTGGGGTTCGAACCCACAGTCAGAAAAAAAACAAAGAAAAACGAGTGGGGTTCGATCCCACAGTCAGTAAAATAAAAAAAAAAAAAAACGAGTGGGGTTCGATCCCACAGTCAGTGAAAAAACAAAGAAAAACGAGTGGGGTTCGATCCCACAGTCAGTAAAAAAAAAAAAAAAAAAAACGAGTGGGGTTCGATCCCACAGTCAGTAAAAAAAAAAAAAAAAAAAAAAAAAAAAAAAAAAAAACGAGTGGGGTTCGATCCCACAGTCAGTAAAAAAACAAAGAAAAACGAGTGGGGTTCGAACCCACAGTCAGTAAAAAAACAAAGAAAAACGAGTGGGGTTCGAACCCAAAGTCAGTAAAAAAAAAAAAAAAAACGAGGGGTTCGAACCCACAGTCAGTAAAAAAAAAAAAAAACGAGTGGGGTTCGAACCCAGTCAGTAAAAAAAAAAAAAAAAAAAACGAGTGGGGTTCGAACCCAGTCAGTAAAAAAAAAAAAAAAAAAAAAAACGAGTGGGGTTCGAACCCACAGTCATAAAAAAAAAAAAAATAAACGAGTGGGGTTCGAACCCACAGTCAGTAAAAAAAAAAAAAAAAAAAAGAGTGGGGTCCGAACCCAGTCCAGAAAAAAAAAAAAAAAAAAAAAAACGAGTGGGGTTCGAACCCAGTCAGTAAAAAAAAAAAAAAAAAAACGAGTGGGGTTCGAACCCACAGTCAGTAAAAAAAAAAAAAAAGAGTGGGGTTCGAACCCACAGTCATAAAAAAAAAAAAAACGAGTGGGGTTCGAACCCAGTCAGTAAAAAAAAAAAAAAAAAAACGAGTGGGGTTCGATCCCACAGTCAGTAAAAAAAAAAAAAAAAAAAAAAAAAAAAAAAAAAAAAAAAAACGAGTGGGGTTCGAACCCAGTCAGTAAAAAAAAAAAAAAAAAAAAAAAAAAAAAAAAAAAACGAGTGGGGTTCGAATCCCACAGTCAGTAAAAAAAAAAAAAAAAAAAAACGAGTGGGGTTCGATCCCACAGTCCAGTGAAAAAACAAAAGAAAAAACGAGTGGGTTTTCGATCCACATCAGCAAAAAAAAACAAAAAAAAAAAAAAAAAAAAAAAAAACGGAGTGGGGATCGATCCACATCAGTAAAAAAAACAAAGAAACAACCGAGTGGGTTCGAACCCTGAGAGCAGTAAAAAAAAAAAAAAAAAAAAACGAGTGGGGTTCGATCCCACAGTCAGTAAAAAAAAAAAAAAAACGAGTGGGGTTCGATCCCACAGTCAGTAAAAAAAAAAAAAAAAAAAAAAAAAAAAAAACGAGGGGTTCGATCCCACAGTCAGTAAAAAAAAAAAAAAAAAAAAAAAAAAACGAGTGGGGTTCGAACCCACAGTCAGTAAAAAACAAAGAAAAACGAGTGGGGTTCGAACCCACAGTCAGTAAAAAAACAAAGAAAAACGAGTGGGGTTCGAACCCAAGCAGTAAAAAAAAAAAAAAAAACGAGTGGGGTCGATCCCACATCAGTAAAAAAAAAAAAA
>NW_026488363.1:0-22312 GCF_026875155.1 Cherax quadricarinatus | reverse complement strand
TTTTGGGGTATGGGTTTCGGGTTGAAAAAACAGATCAAATATACAAAATTCAAGTGATGGGGAAGCGGGTGTTCAAGAATTTTCATGATTGGAAAACCAAGTGAAATGGGGGGCACCATCAGGGGGTAAAAAAAAAAAATAATAAGCAAGAGTAGAAAGGAAAAATAAAAATAAAAAAGGGAAAGGGGCATTGGGCCTGCGAAACAGTGACGTCACAACAGTTGTTGACTTTATACATATAAAGTGAAACACCGAATGTGGGTTTTCCCAAAAAGTGAAGTGTACTCTATCATAATGACACTGGGTCGCGGGATGCATGACAAAGGGTTTAAAATCACGGGAAGAATTTTAAAAATGTGATAGAAGGCTACGTCATCACTTGGAAATTTTTTGTCATCGCATACGCCATTTAAAGTATCACCACCTTTGGGGTTTTTTTTGGGGGGTCCTGAACCCTGCCTTGATCCTGTTGATACGGTCACCCTCCTGCAAGCTATTCCAGAATTAAGCAGAAATAGCTAGAAAAGGTGAAATAGGGTTACTAGCGAGAGCAGCCAGGGGGGGAAGCCTTAGGGTGACCCCCAGACACTCCTAGAACCAAAACAAAAATTTTTAAACCAATTTTACTTTCTGGTTTTATAAGTAAAGTGTAAGTCTAAATCACTTTGGTATTTTTAGAATTACGGTATCTCCGTTATTTATTACATATGAATACTTAGAAGTGGGGGCACACACACGCACACACACACGCACACACACACGCACACACACACCACAAAACACACACACACAACACACACACACACACACACACACACACCACACACACACACACACACACAACACTCGAAAATACACATACCACCAACACACACACACGCACACAACATCACAACACACACCAACACAACACATACACACACCATACACACACATAACAAAACCACAACACAACACAAATACACCCAAACCCCATAACCATACAACATACACACACATACCACACATACACACCACATACACACACACACACACATACCACTACACACAACACACACAATACACACATACACAACAGGAACAACATTTTAGCTGTTTTACACACAGCTGAAACACACATACACGGGTTTTTAAACCGCCTTAACTGACCTCTGAACCTTTCCCTCGCCCATTCTCTCTCTCTCCTGCTCTCTCTCTCTCTTGCTCTCTTTTCCCTCTTGCTCTCTCTCTCTTTTGCTCTCCCTCTCTTGCTCTCTCTCTCTCTTGCTCTCTCTCTCTCTCTGCTCTCATCTCTTTTCCCTCTCTCCTTGCTCTCTCTTTGCTCCTCTCCCCCTCTGCTCTCTCTCTATCTTGCCTCTCTCATCTTGCTCTCTCTCTCTCTTGCTCCTCCTCGCTCCTCCCCCCGGGCCCCCTCTCTTCTCTCTCTCTCTCTTGCTCCCTCTTGCTTTTTTCCCTCTCTCTCTCTCTTGGGTCCCCCTTGCCTCTCTTCCCTCTCTCTCTCTTGCTCCTCTCGTCCCCTTTTTCCCTGCAACTTTTCCCCCCTCTCCTACACTTAAAAAAAAAAAAAAAAAAAAAAAAAAAAAAAAAAATGGGGGGGATCGCAGGAACCAAGGGATCAATGAGAATGGTTCGGGTAGGGAGGAGGGGATGGAGGCAGTGGAAAAGGATGGAACAAGAGGGGGAAAAAATTAGGAGAGCTTTCTGAAAAAATGGAAAAAGGGCTCTCTGTAAAATTTGGGAAAGGGGGTTGGAGCAGGAAACAAAAAATTGGGGGCAAAATCAAAACCCAAGTACCCAAGATAAGGTCCAAATTGAGATAAAAGGCGAGCGATTTACAGGGGCAGTACCGAAAACACAGCTATGAAGCTGCGGGGCTGAACGGGAAAGGGAAGGGAATTTTAAGAATTATGCAAGGTCACTAAATCTGCAAGGAGGACCAAGGATAAAAGGGGAAGATCACTGGTTGCAGATGAGAGGGTGATAGGTCGAATGCGGGGCACAACAAGGCATAAAGGCCACTGGAAAAATCGGGAGAAACTACCACATACAGGGGGATCCAGAGTCACAGAGGGTGAGGCAGGGGGAGGAAGAAAGGCAAAATCAGTTTTTTATCCATGGGCTTCGGGAGAGAGGGGAAAAGGGCACACACGAAAAAGCAGGAAAAAGGAAAGGGGTTGAAAAATCATCAGGGAAATAGGTGAAGAGAGGACGAGATTGTAAATTTTCAGAGAATGGGGGGGTACTCAAAGGGGGGAAAAACCCGACCAATCAAGCTTTTCTCAGGACGAAACAGTGGGGAAAAGATCCCCAAGAAAACCACGATTAAAATACCGGAAAGTAAAGGGTGTTCCAACAGAACAGAACAAAACAAAAGACACACTAGGGAGAGGACAAAAAAACGAAAGGGGCTAGAAAAGAGACAAGGGGGAATCAGCAAGGTCAGTCAAGCAGGACAGAACAGCAAGGCAAGCACACACACAACTACTCCAAAAACCATACACCTTTACACCCCCAAACAACTACAATCCATACCCACACCCCACCCAACATGAGCTATAGAATCCCACAGTATGCCACCAGGCCCCACCCCCACAGGCCCCCCAAACCACAGTGTTTGAAAGGAAACGAAGGTATGGTACACAAACGCTGATGGAAAACAATAAGTGGGGGGGAGGGCACGAAAGATCAAAGGCATCACCGGAATCATAGCCTTTCAGAAACCAACTTACAGGGATGATAACAAAGGGACTTTCCAAAGGATACCAAATCCGAGGAAAGACAGAGGGGCAGGGGGTGAGGAGTGGCGTTGCTGACAAAAACCTGGGGAAATTTTATGACTGGAGAGAGGAATAGCGGAAAAAAAAAGTGATTACATAGTGGGGAAAACCCTTTACTCTGGGGGTCCCAAGGGGGTAATGATGATGTAAACCCCCCCACAGAAAACGAGGCCCAAAGGCAAAGTACGCAGAGCAATAACGATGGTTGACACACGGCAAGCGGGCCCAAAAAGGGTCATGCATGCAGTGCAAAGCTCCTGATCAGGGGGGGTTTTAAAACCCCAAGGGGAACGATTGGGAGAACTTTGGGCCCACATGGGGCCAAAAACATGGGGGGCTAAGATGATGGAGGTGGTACTGGAGAACTTCAGTACCAAAACGAAGGACACTACAAGAGAGAGGGAAGGATGAACCCCAAGGCTGGACTTAGTATTCACCTTCATAGTGCAGAAAGAGGACATCACAAAAAGAACCCCCTTTGGGGGCCCGTGACCATGTGGTTTAAGCTTCGAATACACAGTGGGCTACAAGTGGGGGGAGAACAGGAAGGCCCGGGCGAAAGAAGCCAAACACAAGAAAGGGGGCTACACAAAAAGGAACTACCTGAACGGGGTTTTAGTGGACAGAGAACGGCAGGGGAAGCCATTAAGAATGATGGAATATGACAACAAAATGCAAGGAGGCGAGGAGAAATTTGTACCCAAGGGAACAGGGGTAATGAAAAAGCCAGATAGCCATGGTTTACCCCAAAGTGCAGGGAGGGGGAAAAAAACCAAATGTGCTAGGGGAAAGGGAAAAAAATAGAAAGGGAAGGACCCAGGGAATAAGGGGAAAAAGTCGTAGAGCCAGAAACGATATGCACGAAAAAGGGGGCCCAAAAAATAAAAAATGACATAGCAGCGAAACCAAATCTGACCCAAACTGTTGACACCAACAGGAGGAAAAAAACGTCAAGGACCCGGGAAACAGGCTAAGGAAGGAAGGGGGAGAGACAACAGGAAAAGCCGTGAAGTATGGAAGAACTCAAAAAAATTCAAAAAAGGTTCACAGAGGGACAGAAGGGACCCCCAGAAAGACGGGGAGGGGGGGCACACCCCCAAATCTACACATGCCACAACCAGGAAGAAGTGAAGAGGCTTCTGATGGCTAGAACCTCAAAGGGAAGGGGCCAGATAACATCCCCCATGGGGATTGAGAGAGGGAAAGGGGCATGTGTACCCCTAAAAAAACAAAATTTTTAAAACATCTATCGAAACAGGGGATTGCCCAGGGATGGAAGACAGCAAAGTACCCAATCTTTAAAAAAGGAGAAGACAGAAGGTTAAACTCAGACCATGCACTGACATTAAGTATGCAAAATCAGGAGAAATTTTCAGGGAAGAGTGGTGGAAAACCTAGAAAGGAAGATCTCATCAACACAGCCAGCTGGGGTTTAGGACGGAAAACCTGTTCACAAACCTACTGGGTTCTAGACATGTGACAGCGTAAGACAAAGAGAAGGGGTGGTGGGTTTCATTTTCTTGACGCAAGAAGGGGTTTGACACAGTTCCCCAAAGAGATTGGTGAAAAAAATGGAGGACCAAGCAGGATAACAGGAAGGCACTACAAGGATCAGGGGAAAACTTTTCGGAAACGCAGCGATCATGGTACGGGCAGTGTCAAGTGGCCCTGTGACCAGCGGGGGCCCCGGGGTCATCCCAGGGCCATGCGTTTCTGGTATTTGGAACGACATGAAAGGAAGGAAAAAGACTCTGAGGTGTCCCGTTTGCAGATGACTAAGTTTATGAGAAAAATACACCGATCGAAGACCAGGGAGAACACAAAGGATCTGGACAGGTGCAGACCTGGTCCAGCAATTGGCGCCTGGAGTTCAATCCCCCCAAGGCAAAGTCATGAAGATTGGGGAAGGCCAAAAGAAGGCCGCAGATGGAGTACAGTCTAGGGGTCAGAGACTAACACAACCTCACTCAAGAAAAAGATACACTGGGGTAGTATAACCACCAGGCACATCCCTGAAGCGCACATCAACCAAATCACTGCTGCAGCAAATGGGCGCCTAGCAACCTCAGAACAGCATTCCGACATCTTAATAAAGGAATCGTTTCGGACCCTGTACACCGTGGTACGTAAGGCCCATATTGGAGTATGCGGCACCAGTTTGGAACCCACACCAAGCCAAGCACGTAAAGAAACAGAGAAAGTGCGAAGGTTTGCAACAAGACTAGTCCCAGAGCTAATAGGTATGTCTACGAGGAAGGTTAAGGGAAATCAAGACCTACGACACTGGAGACAGGAGAGATAGTGGACATGATAACGACATACAAAATACTGAGGGGAATTGACAAGTTGGCAAAGACAGGATTTTCCAGAGTTTGGCCACAGCAACAAGGGACACAGTTGGAAGCTAATGACATACAGAATGAATCCAGGGATTTTTAGAATATTTCTTCTGCACAGAGTAGTTCATAAGTGGAATATTTTGGGAAGCGATGTAGTGGAGGCAGATCCATACATAGCTTAAGCAGAGTTATATAAAGCTCACGCTCGGGAGAGTGACCTATAGCGATCAGTGAAGAGCGTGGCCAGGACTCGGACATCGACCCCCGCAACCTCAACTAGGTAGTACAACTAGGTGAGTACACACACACACACAGACAACCACACACACACACACACACACACACAGCACCCACACACACAAAGGCACACACACACCCACAGGCACACACCCACACACCACACACACACAGGCACACGCACGCCACACACACACACACACAGGCACACTAACGCACACCCACACACACACACACACACATCGCACGCACACACACGCACGGGTTATTTAACATATTTTCATTATGGAGTTAGTCCTCCGTTTGGAGCTAAAAAGAACATCATTTTCGGTCTAGGAAATTGAATCATGTAATACTTGAACGTATCAAGGGATTTTTGAGCTAGTTCACGAGCACAACTTCACTACTCTTTCAAAGAGCGGTGGAGGAAGTCGTTCCTTGAACTTGCTGTTCCAATTGGTTCCACAGATGCACCGATAATATAAGATCCTGCGAGTGTGAGAGCCCAGTCCTATTTGTGTTAATTTCACTATAAATCTCTTTAAGCCAGATTTTGAACAACTTGAACAACTCTGCGGCGTGAATTGTTGCATTATCGACTGGAAGATAGCGCCCGCATTGGGAAGAAACGTTTGTACCATGGGATGGACTTTGGACATCCAAAATCGACAAATAGTTAGTCGTTAATACTACAATACAGTACTAGTAATGGGCCAAGAGAATTCCACGATATTGCTGCCCAACAGCACGGACCCAAGTCCATGCTTCACACTGCAGAGATCAAGCAGGGAACGTCCACTAGACTTAAACTGGTCAAACCTGGGAAAAGTGTACTGGAAGATTCGTCTAAGTAATTAACGAGAGTGTGGTGTACTCACCTAATGTGTTTGCAGGGTCGAGACTTAGCTCCTTGCCACGCCTCTTCACTGAGTGCTACGAGGTCCTCTCTCCCCCTGCTCCGCTGTACTCCTCTTGTGTGTGTTTTTGTGTGTGTGTGTGTGTGTGTGTGTGGGTGTGTGTGGTGTACCTGAAGTGTTTTACATTGTTTCAAGAACCCCGTTGCACCTGATCTTAGGGTCATACAGACAACGGAACACTTTACTATACAATGATAAAGGGTCATTGTGCTCCCCGTTTTTTTCGCAATAGTTTATCTGTCGAATAGGCAGGAAGGGAGATTCACAATTGTAAGTGGTTTCATCTGCACAGGTGACGATATTCCGAAAAATTCTGGCAGCCCCACCGTGTTCACCTAATAAAGTGGTTCTTTTCTTTACTGCTTTTTATAAACAAAAATCCTGATCAAAACTTTTCATAGCCTTTGAACATGCTTTCATGCGTCTGATATCTAAGTTTTCCTCGTCTACCAAGTTGAATATCCTACACTTGGATGGTTTTAAATATTGAAGAGGGATCCAAGTCTGATACAGCCTGTCAAAAGGAAAATCAAGACAGCTGACTGCTAACATGGAAGATAGCCATATAGGACAGTTTTGGATTTAGAGTAATACAAACAGCACGAAACTCTCCGGAAAGACACACACCACGTTTCACTACGGTTCTCAGTAACACGAGGTCATCAAAGCCAGACAACCTCTGCCCTCAGAAAAACCATCCATACAAAAATTATATTTTAAAAAAGTGGTGGGGTAATAGTATAGTAGTAGTGGTATGAAAGTAAATCTATCAAAAGTATACCTCCTTCATTCTTGTATAAATACCCAACGAAGGTTATATTTTTGCAGTACACTAAAATTTCCCCTCACTGGCCGCATGAAGGCTGACAGTGTAGCGTGAGCAGGAAAGAGACGGCGTTTGTCTAGCAAGATGTATGAGTAACGTTTTGGCGTTTGACAAAGATATACAATAAAGCAAACGTCGACCCAGATGAAGCATTTTCTGAAACTCTCTTGACTCTTCCAGTCTCTGCTCCAGTTGGTCGGGAAAGTTCCAGGTGAGACAGAAGAGACTCGTTCACAAGATGCCATTTCAGAGAACTTCATAGACATAAAAATAACTTTATTATATTACCTATTTGCCACAGTGGAACAAAACAAATACTTAATGGAAGTATTTAAAGGTTTTCCTGTTGAAAAAGTCTTAGAAATACCAACCGAAGATTGTGGAGAGAGCCCTTCCGCATGACTAGGTTGATATTGAACTAGCTGTAAAAAGTTCCTCAGTATATAGACAGTGTTCTGTTACTTAGCAGACAACCTTGATGTTGGTTGTAAATATAAAGTTACCTTCCCCATCCACGTTACCTCGTCCTTCCAATCCCTACCATACTTCCTTCCTTCCTTTCCTTCCTTCCTAAATATCCCTTTCCTACCCTCCATCCTTCCCTCCATCCCACCCTCCACTGTCCATTGCAAATTAAAATTACTTGAAGATGTGTGATGTGGCACTGACTATAGAGGAGGTGGGACGAAGGTGGGGTGATGTGTCTCTCTGTCTGTCGTCTGAATGCCTGCTCCTTGTCTTGCCCTCTATCGGTTTGCTATGTGTCTCTCTCTGTCTCTCTCTAGGAGAGGGATAAGAAAAGGAGCAATGAAAGAGAGGAAGAAAAGAGGTGGGGAGGAGAAAGCAAAGCGAGAGATGAGGGAAGGATGGACGGAGAAGAAGATGGAAAGAGAGTAGGAAGAAAAGAGGATGTAGAAATTGATGGGGAAGGGAGGAAGAAAAAAAGAAGGTGAAAGGAGAAAAAGGATGTAAATAAGACGAGAGGGAAGATTTGAGTGCTGATGACGAAGAGAGGAATATGGCGGAGGGAGGGGTTGATGTTTAAGAGGGATGAGGAAACGACGAAGAATGGAGGTAGGAGGGAGGGTAAATACCTCATCAACACAAACTTCTTTCAAAATGTCGCCAAAGAATGCCTGGTTCGCCGTGACTTTCCGACTTTTAAGATGAATTCTGTCGAGAAGTGTAGAAGTGGTTCTTCGCAGTATATTTGTTTTTGTCCTTTGTTTTAAATGTCGATTTCATGTGAATGTGTTTCTAAACCTCCTGATATGGCCTTTGGCAGGGTGATATAGCTTCACTGCTCCGTAGTCCCGCTCGGAACCACGCTTGTCTTGTGCTTTGTTCTTCTCCGGCTGTAATTCTCTTCGTGTAAACGTGTCGAATTTGCCGTTGTCGTTAAGTGTGTAAGTGTGTCCCACTTTGACCCTAGTAACATAATTTCTGACCATAACGACGTGGTCCTGCACACACGGTACACAAACCAAACTGCAGGAATGATATACGCTGGCTTTAAAAGTCCATTGACAAGGTGATTCATGTTAATAAGACAAACATGATGGTAAAAAGAATAGCTGGAAAAAGTAGACAGAAGACTTTTAAACATCATAACAAATCGACTCAAAAAGAGTAAGATCAACAATGTATTTCACGAGGCTGCCACAGTGAAAAACTCTGTTTCCCTCAAGGTCCAGTATTCGCTGGCATTTGTATGAGAGTTTTTCAGGTACAATCCAAAGAGGGCGACCACAATTCTCCAGTTGAACATAAACTAATGTTCCAGGTCGAGGCCGAAAACTCGCTGCTCAACGAGGACAAAATTTTGTAAATGATACTGAAAAAGTGTACAGCAGAAAAGAAATTGTAAGTTTAGAGTTAAAACGATAAAAAATTTGTTATGAAAAGGACACAGGAGCTATTAAATGGGTAATTTATTATGGCAAAATTTCCTTCACCAGGAGATTTGTCAAGCGAAACAGTTTTGACAGAGCTTCTGGAGAGCGAACGTTAGCCATAATAAAATGTCACATTAATACACGTCTCATTTTACTTAACAGATCGTCGAGTTGTACCATTATAATAGAACAGTTGCCACAACAAGCAAATGAAGAGATGTTAAATAAGTGAGTAATATTAGGTCGCTTATTCTCTCTAATTGAAATATTAATATTGATTAACAGTTATGGTTAGCAATGCTTATGTAACATATGGGAATCTTTATTGAGAAACGTTTCGCCACACAGTGCTTCCACAGTTCAATACAAAGTAGAAAGGTGTAGGAAGAAGGAAAGTTTTTTTTGAGGTAATCAGATCCGTCAGCCTGGAGTGGTGGTTTCGGACCATCAATCTTGTAGAATGTGGCAGCATAGGGCCCGTAGACGTGGCATATATACATTGTGAGGTGAGCCACGTCCTACTCCCTATTCTGTACATTCTACAAGATTGATGACTGAACACAATCGACTCCAGGCTGAGACGATTATCTCAGACTCCTCCTCTCCTACACCCTTTCTGCTTTGCAATTGGACTGGTGAAGCACCTTTGGCGAACGTTTCCTCAGTAAAGATTACCATATGTTGCATCAGTATCTCAATCTTCAACTGTCGTTTTTTCTTAAAACCATATACATCACATGGTAGGCAATATCACACCGCTAGAGAACCTGCGGAAACTTCCAACCGCCCATCAAAAGTAATTCAAACGTCAAAATTATTCTGAATGCTTATCTTCCTTAAAATTAGTCCCTAAAATGTGGTGAGAAAGATACTTTCTAACTTATACCTGAGAAGAACAGAAAGGTAACAATATCGTACTGGAAACACAAAGTGTATTGTGAATAAGACTTTGTAAATGGTCCAAGTCCGGACCGAAACGTCGTCCGTAGCTTCTATGTTCTGGGTTAGTTATGTATTACACCTGGAAATTCTGGAGGAATGGTGGCAGATTTGAACCAAATTTAAGAAATTGCCTCGAGCTGTTTGAAAGAGCTCTGCCCAGGATTGGGAGCTGTTTGTCTTCATCAGAATCACACCACATTACTACGTTTGCGTGTTTTGTACTTACTCCCCCCATGCAATGTAACCGTAACAAATCAGACTTACACCCAAAGAAGAACAGAGACTCAACAAAATACTCCCTCGTGAAAAGCGAGAGTATTTCCTGTCATACACTCAAATCTGGACTAATACTTGTGAATTTCTCGCTTGTCCTAACCCTGGGCACACCTACTTCCACAATGGGCAAATGTGACCCCACGTACGACTATGCGCACCTCTCCTGCCTACGGTTTATAAGCAGCTCCTCCCCTCATATCCGTATTCTACTTAAGATTGAGGGACTTGACAACATCGACTCAGGTTTGATGACTGATTACCTCATATCCCTCCTTTCTTCACTTCAAGCTTCTCTCCTGTGCAATGACTGATGACGCCACTGTGTGGCGAAACTTTCCCTTAATAAAGATACCCAAGAATTGCATACTGTGTCTAACTTATGACTGTCGGTTCTGTGAACCCTTCATTCTACAGTATTTCGCAAGAAAAATTTTGATAAGTTCCCCCACTTATTCCTTTCCAGTTGCTGGATGACTACACTGAACTGTATGACACTGAGGCACCAACAACCTGATTTAGTATGGTGTTCGATGCACAAATTTGCACTTGATCAAACAGAAAAAAATGAAAACTCTACAGTGACAGGATATAACCGAAGCGATGACCACTACATAGAACGAAAAGAACATGAGAAAATCTGACTGTAATTGGTGTCATCTGACCTTCGTGTAGAAGCACATTGTGGCAAATGGTTATGAAAAGCTGCACAAATGTGTATAATGAGAAACGATTAACAACGAGAAGAGAGAAATATTACCGAGAATGATAATGTTCAATCGCTTATGCTTTCGCCTGGAGTGCTGTTCGCTGTTTGACGCACCAATAACAAGACAAAATATATATAAACTGTGTAAATGCCAAAAATTTCGAATAATTTTCTCTGGAATGAGAGAGAGGGAGAGAGAGAGAGAGAGAGGAGAGAAGAGAGAAGAGAGAGAGAGGGAGAGAGAGAGAGAGATAGAGAGCGAGAGAGAGAGAGAAGAGACCAAAGATACCGGATTAATATATACATAAAATATTTGAAGCATGAACCCAACCTACACGGTACCACAACAAATGGCTGGAGTGACAGATATGAGAATAAGTATTTAAGTTAAACCCATTGGAGGGCTGGCGCGCCGTGGACACACAACACTGCATCAACATCCATTGTCACGAGTTTTTCAACACCACACCAGATGATATCCCAAAACTGCCAGGATTGGTTGTAAGATCTGCAGTGTTTAGGTTTTCTCTTTCTCACCAAGTACTGGATTACTAGACTGAGATAACTGAGCTCGTGTGACGCCAGCAGAACTCTTGGTTGACCGGGCAAACACGCAGCCCGAAGCCTAGCCTTCGCTAGGCTTGTAGGAGGAGACGCTGGAGCCGGTTACACGTATAATACTTTTTTATCACAGATCTGGCTTGGTCCCTGGGACCAAAGTGCAAAGGTTAATGTCTCCCCGAATCACTTTCACAGGTACAGGGCTAGAAAATTCAAGTATCAAACTAGGCTGTAGTTGTGTGTTTTTTGCGTGCATGAAGTAAGTATTTACTGCAGTAGTAAACCTTCTAACCATCGTCATTTACTGGTGGTAACAACCCGATTTCGACTGGTGAGTGTTAGGTGTTGCTGTGGCCGTTTCTGTGGGTTTTCAAGAGTGAGTTGAGAAGGGTTTTCGTTACTTTGTGGAAATTGTTTCATTTAAATCCACTGATAGCTCGACAGCAGCCACGTAATCTCATTGGTTATGCTTGTTTTCTTTTGTGTTTTTTTAATAGTTTCATGTTCAATGTTCATCTTTTATTGAAATCCTTTTTATTAGTAAATATTGTACACAGCATGTGATTTATTGAAGAATATACAAGTCACAACAAATATTTCAAGTATAATCTCTATCACTGTTGATATGCTTGAGTCGCGAATATTTTGCCTTGTTGCTAGTTTGCCACTTGGATAGCAAGACGCCTTTAAGATTGTTGACAATCTCGGACTTCTCAGTGTCAGCCTAATTATCGCTTCAAGCGTCCGTTGACGTGTTGTAGTTATCTCTTACAGACGTTGATTATCAGCTGATAACTTCATACAACTTAAAGCAATCAATATTTTTTCGAATCGTCCTAAGTCATCTCAGTCACCTTCTGGTAGGCTACCGATGGGAAAAGACTCATGACATTTCCATGATGGTACAACACCTTTGGACACTCAATGGTTGGATCATAAGAGAGGCGAGGCAAGCCTTGTCCTCATAGAAACTTGTCATTTGAATTAGCAGAGATTAAAAATTACCAAACTTATTGGACCTTAACTAATTAGGAATATATATAGGGGAGATGTCGTAATGAATAGCAATAACAATACAACTAACAAATTGAAAAAGAAATTCAGTTTTGAAATCAGTCTGGAGCTTTAATGTGACCCAAAAGAATACTGGGGGCAGCACTGTTCCATACAGGTTGTATACTCTGGGTAGAAGCCAGAGGTATACAACCTGAATTACAGGTACCTGGCGCAGTGCTGTATAACACCTGAAATAATCGTAAAAAACCTTGGTACGGTTTTGATAACATATACATGAATCAGAGTTTGTACAGCTAAAGTAACCGGACACAAGTTGAAGTGAACCGAAACTTTAGAGCACGAATGATCAAACATTCACTTATAACTTACCACAGTTTTTCAGCATCTTCAAGTCACCACACAAACTATTTTCTTATTTTTCTGTTGTGTTTAGGTAAACAAGGAAGTGTTACCACTTCTTGTGAAAATAACAGCAAATGAGAAGCAAAAATCGTAATGTAAAGTATTAGAAGATTCGGGAAGTAAATACTGTAATGGAATATTTAATGTGGGCGCAAACTGCTGGTACCTGCTACATCTTGCTGTACCTGCTACCACTTGCTGGTACCTGTTTCAACACTTGCTGGTACCTGCTACACTTGCAGTACCTGCTACACTTGCTGAACCAGCTACACTTTGCTGTACCTGCTACACTTGCTGGTACCTGCTACACTGCTGTATACCTCTACACTTGCTGGTACCTGCACACTTGCTTGTACCTGCTACAACTTGCTGGGAACTGCTAC
The DNA here is from genome assembly GCF_026875155.1 of Cherax quadricarinatus. Lineage (NCBI taxonomy): Eukaryota > Metazoa > Arthropoda > Malacostraca > Decapoda > Parastacidae > Cherax > Cherax quadricarinatus. The sequence goes on along the minus strand of NW_026488363.1, from coordinate 9,034 downwards.
ACTTGCTGTATCCTGCTTACACATGCTGGTACCTGCTACACTTGCTGTACCTGCTACACATAGCTGGTACTGCTACACATTGCTGATACCTTGCCCTACACTTGCTGTACCTGCCTAACACTGCTGGTACCTGCTTACACTTGCGTACTCTCTACACTTGCTGGTACCTGCTACACTTGGCTGGAACCTGCTACACTTGCTGTACCTCTACACTTGCTGTACCTGCCACACTTGCTGGTGCCTGCTACATTTGGCTGGTACCTGCTACATTTGCTGTACCTGCTACACTTGCTGATACCTGCTACACTTGCTGTTACCTCACACTTGCTGGTACCTGCTACACTTGCAGGTACCCTGCTACACTTGCTGGTACCTTCTACAAACTTGCGGTACCTGCACATTTGCTGGTAACTCTACACTTGCTGTAACCTCTACATTTGCTGTACCTGCTACATTTGCTGGTACCTGCTACACTTGCTGGTACCTGCGCTACACATGCTGGACCTGGCTCACTTGCTGTTACTGCTACACATGCAGGTACCTGCTACACTTGCTGGTACCTGCTACCATGCTGGTACCTGCTACACTTTGTAGATTATGGTTCAGAGAACCGTCTGTTCTCTTGAACCATTCATTCTACAAACCCAGTCAGACACTGCAACTTCTTGTGATCTTAATACTTTGGGAAATCTTCGCATGCCTAATACTTAGGGCACGACCTACTTCCACATTGAACAAATGTGAACCCCACCTACACCCTGCTGCGCTCACCTACCAACGGTTTATAAGCTGCTTCTCCGCACGGTGCCGTATCAATTCAAGTTTGATGGAACTGACAACATCGACTTCAAGGTTTGAGGGAACTGATTACCTCATTCTCCTCCTGTTCTTCCAGATTCTCCTTTGATGGACTGAGAAGCCACGGTTGTGCGAAACGTTTTCCTCAATAAAGATACCAAGAGTTGCTACATGTGTCCCTAATTTTATCTAACCTGCATACACTTGCTAATACCGGCTACACTTGCCTGGTACCTGCTGGCACCTGCACAACCTACTAGTACCTGCTACAACCTACTGAATCTGTTTACTGCTACTGGTACCCAGCTACACCTGCTTACCTGCTACACTTGCTGTTACCTGCTAACACCCTGCTGGTACCTACTACACCTGATGTACTTCTACATCTGCTGGCACCTAATGCAACCTGTTCGTAACCTGCTGGTACTTGCTACAGTTGTTGCAACCACACTTAGCGATCGTCTGTCAACAGTTGTCATGAACAATGTTGTCCAGTAATGTCCAGCAAATGTTGTCAGTAATGTCTCTACTAATCACATAATTGGCATGGTATGTGGGGCCTATGAGGTCACCGTATATGAGAGAACGTGATCAGGTCACCTGTAAGGAGACCTGAACAGGTCAACAGGTAACAGACACACAGGGAGACTAAACAGTACATGATCAGCAGACTCCAGGTTCCTGCGAGCTACAAAGCAACAACAGCCTGTGTTTGGATTAGTGCCGAAGTGAACGCTGTGTGTGAGGCGAGAGCGGAGTTAAGGATGAGAAGGATGTTGACAGGATTAAAAACCTATCCCTTTACCTCTCCTTTATCCCTTCTCGCCTAACTCTAACACTCATGACAGTATATAAGTATATAAAATCCTGTAGCTGGATGTTTGGCACTATGGATCCTTTGGGCATGTATGGCACACAAGTGAACTTTTTACCAGGTTTACTTTCAAGCAAGTATCCCAAATTGAAGATTACAGTGACAAATCCAGAAATGACAGGGTGGATTATGAAGGAAACTGTAGCTAAGTGGAAAATATCAAGGATACACTGTTCGACTCACTGATCTCCTCATTTAGTCTGGACGATGTTTGAGAGCTTCTATCATTTCAGGCAGGAGAGAACTTATGCTGGGAATGTGCCTGTTATGTAGGAGAGAAGAGAGATAAACCTGTTAGTAAGTATCTTGATGATACACTGGGAAGAGTCCAAAGAGAGTGAGGAGTGGAAGTATAAAATATCAACCAAAGAAAGCAAGGGCACATGGTACACAGTAAGTGTACACTGTAAATCAACCTGCGCCAGTGATATCGGAAATATTTCCTGGACAATCCCCTCATGGAAGGTTCCTTGATGTTGGAGAGGGGCTCTTGATTTATGGAATTGAATCTGGTGCTCCAGTTCCCGAAATTAAGCCTGAATGCCTTCCACCACATCCCCCCCAGGGGGCTGTATAATCCCTAACTACGGGTTTATGCGCTTCCCCCTTGATTATAATAATAATAATAATCTGGGACAAATGTAAAGTTTTCCCACAAGGAACCTGAATCACCACTTCCATTAAGTGCCCAAGATCGAACCACTGGATAGTATTTTTTGGCCAGCGGGCCCGCCAACACATCAGTTTGTTTAAGCAATCAACAGAAAAGCCATGCCCCAGGCCACGTATTTGCCAGTAGAACGAATGCTCTTCAAAAACCGTTTTACGGTATAAGCATCCGTTATATATATATAATATAATATATATATATAAATATATATATAAATATATATATAAATATAAGATAATATATATATAAATATATATCTATATATATATATTATATATATATATATATATATAAATATATAATATAAATAAATAATATAATATATATAATATATAATATAATAAATATATATATATATAATATATAAATATATATATAATATATATATAAAATATATAAATAATATAATATATATATATAATATATATAATTAAAATATATATATATATATAAAATATATTATATATAAAATATATATATATATATATTAATATATATATATAATATAATATTTATTATATTATTTTAAAATATTTTATATATTATTTATATAAAAAATTATAATATTTAAATTTTTTTATTATAATATATTTTTAATTTAAATTATAATTAAAATTTATTATAAAAATTTTATATTATATTATTTTAATAATATTTATAAATAAAATATTATATAATATATTTTTTTATAAAATATATATATATAATATATATAAATATATATATATAAATTATTATATTATAATTATATTTATAATTATATAAAATATTATATATTATAATTATATTTATATATTATATTATATATATATAATAGTACATGTTGTTCGGTGTATCCCCGATTATAAGGCGAAATCTCATCCACTCCTCGGGCGGGGGCTTTCCCCAAAATATTAAATAATTATATATAAATATAATATAAAATATATAATATATAATTATAATAATAATATAAAATTTAATATATAAAAAATATTTATATTTATATAAATTTATATTTTATATATTATATATTTTATATATATATATATATAATAAATATATATATATATATATAAATAATTAATTATTAATTATATTAAAATTTAAAATTATTATATAAATATATATATATAATATAATATATTTTATTTATATTAAAAATTATATATAAAAATTATATATATAAATATATATATTTTTTATAATTTATATTTAAAAATAATATATAAAATATATGTTGAAAATAAGAAAAAGTTTTGGAGTGAGTTTTTCAATTTAAGGGGCCAGGAAAAAAAGGATTTGTCAGTTAAAAAAGGAGAGGAGGTTTTTAAAAGGGGAGAGTTAGAGGTTTTGGGAAGTGGGGGGAAAATTTTGGGGAAATTGTTAAATGTTGATGAAGAGGGGGAAGCTGTATTTCGTGATGGGGCAAGGGGAATAACATCTTGTGGGAGGAGGAAGGCCATTTGGAGTGGGGGGGAATTTCGTGGGAGAGGTAAATGAAAGGGGTAAGGAGCCGGGATTGGGGGATAAAGATAGAAATTTTAAAACAGGTGGAGATATAGTTTTGGGGGGGGTTGGTGCAATTATTTAAAAATGTAGGAAGGGGAAAGGGTACCAGGGATTGGGAGGAGCATGCATATTTCCTTTGTATAAGGCAAGGGAAAAAAGAGAGTGAAAAATTATAGGGGGATAAGTCTGTTGGTATACCTGGGAAAATGTATGGTGAGTTATTATTGAAAGAATTTAAAAAAAGAGGGAATAGGTTTGCGATAAAAAGGGCTTTAGGAAAGGGAGGGGTTGTGTGGACCAGGTGTTTTCAGTGAAACATTAAGTGCAGTATTTAGATAAAGGTAAGAGGTCTTGTGGCATTTATGAAATTTTGGAAAAGGGTAGACGGGGGGATAGGGGCATGTGGCGATGTTGCGGGTAGGTGTAGGAGGAGGTTTTCTGAAGCAGTGAAGAGTTTTTACGAGGATATTTAGGCCAGTTAAGTTGGGGAAAGAGGGAATTTTCCCCTAAAAGTTGGCCCTTAAAAAGGATGTGTGATGTCCCATGGTTGTTTTAAAATTTTTATAGATGGGGTTGTAAAAGAAGTAAATGCGAGGGGTTTTGGGAAGAGGGGTGGGTTAAAAGATAAAAAATCACACAAAAAGTGGGGTTTTCAAGTTACTCTTTCTGATGACACTGTGCTTTGGGGATTCTGAAGAGAAGTTGCAGAGGGTTTGGGGGAGATTTTGGTAGGGTATGTAAAACAAAAAAGTTAAAAAGGAATACGGAAAGGAAGGTTAGAGGATAAAAGATTAGGGGATGAAAGTTTTGGGTATCAGTTGGGGGGAGAGGTATGGAGGAGGGGAAAAGTATTCAGATATTTGGGGTGGCATGTCAGCGGTGGGTCATGAAAGATGAGGTGAATCAAGAATTGATGAAGGGAAAAGGGGGCGGTGCACTTAGGGTCTGTGGAGACAAAGAACTTTGTCCTTGGAGGCAAAGAGGGGAATATATGAGAGTTAGTTTTACCAACGCTCTTATAGGGTGTGAAGCATGGGGATGAATGTTTCAGCGGGAAAGGTGGAGGGGAGTGGAGATGTCATGTCGAGGGAATGTGTGGGGTGAATTTAAAGCAGAGAATTCGTAGTTTGGAATTTGGGGATGGCGGGATTTCCAAAACTGTTGTCCAGGGGTGAGGAAGGGCTGTTGGGGTTTGGTTCGGACATGTAGAGAGAAGGAGCAAAAAGAAGACTTCAAGAGTGTTCGTTGTAGGGGAAGGGAAGGCGGGGGGGGGGGTGGGCCCTGGGAAAAGGTTGGAGGGGGGGGTAAAGAGGTTTTGTGTGCGAGGCGCTTGGGACTTCCCCAGGATGCGGAGGGTTTGATAGGAAGAATGGAGAAAAATTTTTTTTAATATTGAGTTCTGTTGGAGTGTGAGCAAGAAAACATTTATGAAGGGATGCAGGAAACCGGCGGGCCCCGGCTTGAGCCCTGGAGAGGAAGAAAAGTGCCTGCACTTAAAGGGAGTGTTAATGTTGCTTTTAAAAACTTAGTGAAAAGCACCCTTTCAAGCGTGGGGTGAATGATGGTGAAATTTTTCTTTTTGGGCACCTGCTTGGGGGGGAATGGGCCGTGTGTTAAAAAAAAAAAACAGGGGCCCCCCGTTTTTTGTTTTCCCGGGAAATCGTAAAATTCCCCAATCATGAGGTATTTTGGGAAAAACATGGACTCGTTTTCATGGTTTGGGACTCGCGGTCGTAGTTCGTCCGGGATGCGTCCTCGGCGTGAGCCGGGGGCGGCAGCCAATCTGGCTGTTTCCCAGGAGCAAAAGGCCCCCTCACGGCTCCAGCGAAATATTTCATAATTTTCCTTTTTTTTTAGTGCGAAGTACAAAATAAGTACCAGGCTCCAAAAAAGCCCTGTGCCAAGCCTTGGAAAAGAAAGGGAAAATACGATTAAATTTTTAAAAAAAAACCATCTTTGAACAATATAAATGGTGAAAGTTTTTCCGAACTGCCCGGGATGTACAAGAAACCCTACACAACCTTATGTTCCATAGGGCCCAAGAAAAATGAAATAAAGGATGCTTTTTTGCAAAGGGGAAATAACTATGTGCAAAAATGAGATCCCAGTACTGGAGGGGTTTGAGAATTTTTTATTGGGTGGATAAATGAGAAAAAATTTGCAAGAGATACTCTTAGAACTTCTTTTATTTGTAAAAAGGCTGGGCGTTGATGAAGTTTTGGGTAAAAAAATTCCCTGCAAATGTGGTGAATGAGTAAATTTTTAAGGGCCACAAAGGTGGTTTGAGAGATTTAAAAACCCGTAGGGCATACCGTGTGGAAAGGCAGGGAACCCCAGTTGGGCCACAAGGCGGCTTAAAAATATGTGCATGAATTCCAGGAAGTCCCATAGGGCGAAGGACTGAAACCTGAACAAGTGTTCATTGTGACGAAACGGGCCCTCTTTTGGAAGAAATCCCAAAAGGGGCCCTTTTCATTACACAAGGAAAAGGCTGCCAGGACAAAAGCCTACGAAAACAGGCTGACGCAAATGTTCTGGCAAATGCTAGGGGGGTTTTTCAAAGTGAACCCATTACTAGTGTCCCATTCTGAAAATCCCAGAGTGTTCGGGAAAAAAAACAATTTTATGAAGAGAAAATTGTGTTTTTTGGGAAATTAATAGTAAGGCGGGGGTCGGGGGAATTTTTTCGTGGGTGGTTAAATGGTGTTTGGCCCCGGGTTAAAGGGTTCTCCTGGAAAAAAAAAATTGGATCTAAAGCCTGCTATTTTGGCAATGCCCCTGTCACCCTCAAACTTGGTGACCTAATCCACCCCCTTCCCCCCAACCCAGGACCAGCGGTTATTGCAAATTTTTTAAAAAAACTCTACACAAAAGAAATGTTTACGGGTCTTGACTGTACCACAGACCTCATTGACCCAAGGGTTTTTTGGAGAGAACACTTCAGCATCCTCCACTGCATAACCCTTATGGTTTGGGTTTTGGGGGGGAGTGATTACCGGTTTGAACTTTCCGGGAGAAAATTGTGGCCCAGATTGTGTCGACAAGGGGGTTTTTGAAGAATTTGGGACTGCCCTAAGGGAGCCTTGTCGTAAAATCATTGTGGCACTGGGGGTTCCATGGGGTTGGATTGATTTGGAGGATGTGGAAAAATTTGGTGGAAGACCAAAACGAAGAGCTCACCACTGAGGGCTGCAAAGTTCAGCAGGAAGAGCAACCTCGAGCCAAATTCTTGCTGCAGAGGAGGAGGAAGGAGATGGGAAAAAGGTTTTCCTTTAGAAATTAAGAGATTTTTACTATGTGGGTAAAATGGAAAGCTTTATGGAGAAACAAACCCCAACAAGGTTGTTGCAAGCGGTTGGAACATGTACATGGGCAAAATTTTTGGGCCATTTTAGGGATTTTTTAAAAAGGGCGCCAAAAAAGGGCCCCTCCCCCAGTTATTTTTTTGGGCTGACTCCAGGACTCTCAAGGTGGTCCTAGTGGGTTAAGAAACAGAGAAGAGAAGAACCCAGAAAAGCAAATGGACTTTAGGTGTTGATGGAAGGGGTTCCCCCCTTTCCAAACAAACAATCCACTCTCTCTTCCCCCCCTCTCCCATAACTAAAAAGAATCTCCAATTTAAAAGGTTTTTTTGTGTTAAGTTTCATCATTTTCCTTGGGTTTTTTTTGTCTACATGCTATTTATGTTTAAAAAATTTTTTTTTTAAACTTCTGGGTGCAGAAAGGGTTAATTGTTTTCATTATTTTTTATGGAAAAATTTTTATTCGTAAATCGTAAATTTGTTTATTGTAACGGTCCCGGAACGGTTAATTTCGAACAAAAGAGGGCCACTGTATATCAAAACAAACCCCCCCTGAAAAAAAAATGAAAATTTCCCAAGCGATTTCGGATACTCCTTATCAAAAGGAAAAAAAAAAAAGTAATGCACCAAAGGGAAAGGATATAAAGGGTCAAAACCCCACCCTCACCATACACCCCAAAACACACCTGACCACGACTCTAAGAAAGGAACGCTTTCAGCACTTCCGCTGGCCCAATGACGGTTTCAGGCAACCCCAAAAAAGCTGTTCTAACCAAAAATTAAGATTTATTTTTGTCAGTGTTTTCAAATTCTTCCCCCAAAATTTTGTTAATTAGAAAAAGGATCTAATTTATATAAACTAAAGGGAAAAATTTATATTTTTTCAAAAAATGTTTTTTGAAACCGATTCAAATTTTATTTCTCTCGACATGGATTTGATTTTCAACTTCCAGCTTTTTGAAAACAAATTTGGGTGGTTAAATCTCAAAGAAAAAAATAGGCATTGGATTTGTCCCTTGAAGCTATATTTGTTGTTTTAAACTTATTTCGAGACATTTACCAGTTTTGACCGTAATGAACTTTATGCAAATTTTTAAAAAGGGAAACTTTTAGACCATCCCCCAGCTTTTGGGGGAATTCTTTTTCACAATTTTTTTTTTACTGTATCAAAATTTTTAAAAACAAGTTTTTATATTAAAAGTTTTTTTTGGGAAAGGAGAACAACATATTTTTAGTTGAAAAAGGGTGGGTTTTCCCTTTTTGGTTGTAAAAAAGGGTTTTTTGCAATTTAAAAGATTTTTTAATTACGTTTCTTGGGTGTTTAGATCTTAGCTATTTCATAAATTTTTGGTATTTCTTCATCTAAACCCGGACTCAAATTCTACTTTTTCAAAAAATTTATGAAAAAACAGGTTTGACTTACTTGATGCGAGGAAAAAATAGGGACTAAGAACTTATTTTTAGCTTTTTTTGTAAAATTTTTAAAATTTGAATTATTAATACCTTTAAAAAATTAAAACATTAGGAAAAGGCAATAAGTTATTTTTTTCAAAAACCCAAAAGTAAAGTTTAAAATGGGCTAAGCTTTTAAATTTCCAACCCAAAAGTGTTATTACATTTTTGGGCATAAGACACAAAATATCATCAACAATCTGAACCATTTTGGCTTTATTAGGGAGGATTGTTTAAGCATCTTTTTAAAAAAAATTTCCATGTATAGGTTACTAAGAACAGAAAAAAGGGATTTTCCATTTTCATACCAAATTTTGAGTGTAAAAACTTAATTTAAATACAAATTTTGCATTAAAAATGCAAAATTTTAAAAAGTTTTAAAGATAGTAGGAATGGCAAAGGGGAAATCTAATTAAAGAGTTCTTCATTTAAAAAACTTAATAAAAA
>NW_026488352.1:0-22376 GCF_026875155.1 Cherax quadricarinatus | reverse complement strand
TTTTTGAATATTTTCGACACCAGGGCATTTCAGGATTGGGCCCCTTCAAGTAAAAGGGGTTTTAAAGCATTTAAACCCTTGAGAAAAAGAAAATACTTCGGGTTTTTTTCCTTTGTTTCTCTGTCCAATTCAAAATCAATGGCCTCCCCCCCAAAGCCCCAAAACCCCTTCCCTGGTTCTTTTTTATTTACAAATAATTTTTATTAACCCTTTGACGTGCAACCCCCAACCTGAGGTGCTCCGGGTGTCGAAAAATTTTAAAAAAAAAAAAAAAAAAAAATTTTTTTTCTTATAAATGTTTTAGAAAATCTTTTCCCGATTGTAATGACCCAAAAAACAAATTTTTATGGAAAACCGAGGAAATTTATGCTCTCGCAAAGAGCGACCTGGGTGTTTCCCAATTCGCGTTTTCCCCCACTTTGGCCCTATTTTCGGCTAATTCCATTGTTCCAGTCCCCCAAACTCATAGCTATTTCTTTAGAACTTCATTTTTTCTATCGATTGAATACAAGAAACTCCCTTTTACTGATTTCAACCCCTAAAAATGTGGTCAGAAATTTCAAATTTGGCCAAAATTTCAGAAAATAAAAAATTTATGACAATTTCAAAAAAAAGGTCCAGAATAAACAATGCAGACATTCCTGGCTCTAAAATAACTTTTCTTTTTTTCATCAGTCACGTCTCCAGGCCCTTCTGATATTACCTTGTTTCTATTTTGAATTTTTATTAAACAAAAAATATTGACTTACATTATGCGACACGCAAACTGTAATAACGTATAAATAACATAAACCCATTCTGACCTATTAGAAAGGGCTATTTGGGGAATTTTATTGGGACAATGGCATATTTTTTTCTTTGAACATTGGCAAAATCAAAATTTCCCCTACTTGGCCCATTTCTAAGTTTTTTTATAGAAAATCAATAAAAAACCCCTTTAAATTTCTTAATTGTTTTCCATTCATCAAATGAGACCAAGGAAAACGAAAATAAACCCAAAAATACTTACGAAAATAGACCAAAAGGGTCGGCATTTTAATTAAAAAAAACGGTCGGATTTTTTTTTTTTCTCATTAGCACTGCTGCTCCAGGATTTTTTTTATAGGGTGCACACTGACCACCAGACCCATTCTTCACATGTGGGCCTCCAGCTTTTCCTGCTTGATTTAAAGCGCTAAAATTTATGGTAATATACGTCAAACACGGCACCCGAAAGTTATATAGGGCCCGCGACAGCAAAGGGTTTTTAAATATAATTTTTCCCATCAATTTACATACAATACATTTTTTTGGAAAATAACAGCATTTTCCACCAAAGTATTTATAGATCCCAGAAATTTTTGGATATTGGGAAGTATATAATAATGAGGAGGGAAGGGGAGGAAGAGGGGAGGAGGAGGGGAGGAAAAGGGGAGGAGGGGGAGGGGGGAGGGAAAAGGGGAGGAGGAGAAGGAGGAGGAGGAAAGGAGGAAAAGGGAGAAGGAGGAGGGGAGAAGGGGGGAGGGGGGGGGGAGGAGGAGGAGGAAAGGGGGGAAAGGAGGGAGGGTTAGAAGGAGGAGGAGGAGGGAGAAGGAGAAAGAGAAGGAAAAAAGGGGGAAGGAGAAGGAGGAGAAGAAGAAAAATACATATTAAAAATAATAGGTAATTAATTTCCCCCTTGAAGCTAAAAAACAAAGTCCACCCCTGCAGGACGTGAGAATAACATCTGATAAGAGTGCTTTTGTGAGCAACTCGGGGTGCGTGGAAGAAAAGATTAGAGGTAATTTGATGAGCAGGGCCTTCGCTTTGTTTTCACGGTACATAAACATGTCTGCTCAACCCCCTGTCTGTCAAAATCCGTCTACTCTTTCTCAGAGGAGCCAAAAAGACCCTCATCCCCTTTATCATATCTTAAGCAGATATAGCACTTTTTTTTAGGGATTTTTGGGGCTACCCTAATAATTTACACTATGTATACTTGTTTTTTTGTGTCCCTGTGAGCAAAGATAGACAGAGACAGTTGAAAGAGATAGACAAAGACAAAGGGACAGAACAGATAGAAAAAAAACAGATAGACAAGGTAGACAGAGCAACAGAGAAAAGAAGACAGAGATTGACAGACCCAAATTTTGGGGGTTTAACGCACTTTCCCCTAAAAGAGGAGTATTATATGACTGACGTCAGTGATCATTGGTGTTTGCCACACTGTTGCTCTAGCGGCGTCTTTAACTGGCCCCTCCTTAAGGTACTAGGGTCCCTTTTTTTTAATATGGTGCACACAAAGTTTTTAAGACCCATTTCTGTGCTGACCGGGCATCTCGGGGCAATCATGCCAAATTTGGTAAGAATGGTATTAAAAACGAAAAAGTTTAAATTTAGACACATGTGCAAATCGGGGTATTTTTATTGTAGACGTTTCGCCATCCAGGGTTTATCAATACAAATTTTTGGCATAATTTTAAGACAGGAAATATATAAAAGTGAGGTAAACAGTCCTCAACCAGGAGTAGGTGCGAAGGGGAAACCCTAGTCGTGGAGAATTTTGAAGCAGAAAAAAGGGGCCTGGCCTTATATAGTAACGTAGGTGAGCAGACGAGGGAAGTCACTGGTATGGGATTCCCCAGTGGAAGTAGGTCCTTCCCAACTAACCCATCTCTTTGGGGAAAGGGCCTACTTCCATGGGAATCCCGCCTACCCCTGATATCCTCGTTTTACACCTGATTACTATATAAGCGCCCGGGTCCTTTCTTCTGCTTCAGAATCTCCACGACTATGGTGCTTTCGCACCTACCCTAGGTTGGGGACGATTCCTCATCTAATGTTATGTTCACTGTCTTCAAGTTTGTCCTAGAATTTGTTTGATAAAACCACTGGGTGGCGGGCGTCTACAATAAAGATACCCAGATGTTTCCATGTGTCTTAATTTCTGCCAAAATTTTGGGGGCAGGAAAATTAAAAAAGTATATGCAGTGGACCCCTGGTTTGCGATATTAAATCCGTTGCTGAGAGCTCATCGTAAACCAAAAATATCGGAAAAAGGGAAAAAAATTTTTCCCCCCTAAGAAATAATGGAAGTCAAATTAATCCGTGCAAGCACCCAAAAGTATGAATTTTTTTTTTTTACCAATGAAATATTAAATTTAATGCACACCAATGAAGAAACACCCAGTTTGTATACTTACTAACAATGAAAAACATACACTTACCTTTAGTGAAGATCGGGGATGATTTATGGGATGGGAGGAGGGGAGAGTGTCGAAGTTGTTAATGTTTGAAGGGGGGGTCCCCCCCCAATAGGCTTGAGGTAGCAAGTCCTTTTAGGGTTATTCCCCTTTTTCTTTTAAGCCACTAGGACCAGTTTGAGACCATGGCAGCCTCACCATGCCTAATCACACTTGTTTGCATTCGATTTTTAAATCTTTCAAACCAAACCTTTTCTGGGATTAATTCCTCACATCACCATATTGTTAGTTAGTTTAATAGTTTATTATGCCCCCATACCCCTCCTGTGGGCGGGAGTTTAAAAGATTACAGAGGGAATATGGGTCCAGGGACTGGGCCTCAAAGTTTTTTATAGCGAGCAAGTTACGGGTAAGAATTTACAAATTTTCAAAGGAATGAATCACAATTTACAAAGGGAATGATCACAATTTAAAAAGGTAATGAATCCAGGTAGGTTAGTCACAATCTGACAAGTTTCAAAGGTATTTTTCAGATTACGAGGACACAAAGGGGCCAGGGACCGGGCCCCAAAGTTTTGATGGCCGAACTAGGGACAAAGGAATGAATCACAAATTACAGGGTTTAAAAATACTGTAAAAATGGTTTTTTCGTTTTTACATGGCTGCAATCATGAACAAATTTTTTTTGAGTAAGAGCAATTACACTTCCACACCCGGGCACAACTGTAATGAGTTTTGGGGCAAAGTTGATTTTGAGTCTCTCTGTCTCACCACCACACACACACAATACAATTCTACACACACACACATAAACACACCACCACACACACCAAAACTCATCACCACTGCACACACAAACCCTACAAACCCACCACAACCCCTATACACACAAAACACACATCATACACACACACCTCAAACACACACACACACACACACACACCCACACACACACACACACACACACACACCCAATGGGGATTGAGGAAATGGAAGGATGGACAATTGGGGGGAAAAAGACACATTTAGGGAAATTTAGTCCGGAGGGAAAATAAAATAGTCATTGGGGATTATCCCACACAGAAAATGCAGGGGGCCAAGAGAGGAGTACGAAGAAAACAAAGGGGGATGGGGGACACACTGGGTGAGGGGCAAGAAGGCTCCACCGAGAGAGCAAATTACTGGTAATGGGCGATTTCAACCCCAGGGGATCGACTGGGAAAACCTGGAGCCACAGGGGGTCCCCCAAACTGGAGACCAAAATGATGGATGTGGTACTTGAAAACCTCATGCATCAAAATGTCGGGGGCACAACCAAAGAGAGGGGAGGATGAGCCAGCAAGACTGGATCTTGTGTTCACCCTGAGCAGTTCAGACATCGAGGACATCACTTACGAGAGGCCCCTTGGAGCTAGCGATCATGTGGTTCTGAGTTTTGACTATATAGTAGAGTTACAAGTGGAGAAGGTAACAGGGAACTGAAGGGGACAGGCCAAAACTATAAAAGGGGGGACTACACAGGTATGAGAAACTTCCTGCAGGAGGTTCAGTGGGACAGAGAAATGATAGGAAAATCAGTAAACGAGATGATGGAATATGTGGCAACAAAGTGCAAGGAGGCAGAGGAAAGTTTTGTTCCCAAGGGAAACAGAAATAATAGGAAGACCAAAACGAGTCCTTGGTTTACCCGAAGGTGTAGGGAGGCAAAAACTAAGTGCAACAGAGAATGGAAAAGGTACAGGAGGCATAGGACCCAGGAAAACAAGGAGATTAGTAGAAGAGCCAGAAACGAGTATGCGCAGATAAGGAGGGAGGCCCAGCGACAGTATGAAAACGACATAGCATCGAAAGTCAAATCTGACCCGAAACTGCTGTATAGCCACATTAGGAGGAAGACAACAGTCAAGGACCAGGTGATAAGGCTGAGGAAAGAAGGTGGAGAACTCACAAGAAACGATCAAGAGGTATGTGAGGAGCTCAACACGAGATTTAAGGAAGTATTTACAGTAGAGACAGGAAGGACTCTGGGGGGACAGACCAGATGGGGACACCAACAAGGAATACACCAACAAGTGTTGGACGACATACATACAGATGAGGAGGAGGTGAAGAAAACTGCTAAGGGACATCGATACCTCAAAGGCAATGGGACCGGACAACATCTCTCCATGGGTCCTTAGAGAGGGAGCAGATATGTTGTTGCATACCACTTACCACAATCTTCAACACATCCCTGGAAACTGGGCAACTACCTGAGGTATGGAAGACGGCAAATGTAGTTCCCATTTTCAAAAAAGGAGACAGAAAAGAGGCACTAAACTATAGACCTGTGTCATTGACGTGTATAGTATGCAAAATTATGGAGAAGATTATCAGGAGGAGAGTGGTGGAGCACCTGGAACGGAACAGGAGTATAAATGCCAACCAGCACGGATTCACGGAAGGCAAATCCTGTGTCACAAACCTTCTGGAGTTTTATGATAAAATAACAGAAGTAGACAAGAGAGAGAGGGTGGGTTGATTGCATCTTCTTGGACTGCAAGAAGGCCTTTGACACAGTTCCTCACAAGAGATTAGTGCAGAAGCTAGAGCATCAGGCGCATATAACAGGAAGGGCACTGCAATGGATCAGAGAATACCTGACAGGGAGGCAACAACGAGTCATGGTACGTAATGATGTATCACAGTGGGCACCTGTGACGAGCGGGGTCCCACAGGGGTCGGTCCTAGGACCAGTGCTATTTTTGGTATATGTGAACGACATGACGGAAGGGTTAGACTCAGAAGTGTCCCTGTTTGCAGATGATGTGAAGTTAATGAGGAGAATTTAAATCTGATGAGGACCAGGCAGGACTTCAAAGAGACCTGGACAGACTGGACACCTGGTCCAGCAAATGGCTTCTCGAATTTAATCCTGCCAAATGCAAAGTCATGAAGATAGGGGAAGGGCACAGAAGACCACAGACAGAGTATAGGCTAGGTGGCCAAAGACTGCAAACCTCACTCAAGGAGAAAGATCTTGGGGTGAGTATAACACCGAGCATGTCTCCGGAAAGCACACATCAATCAGATAACTGCTGCAGCATATGGGCGCCTGGCAAACTGAGAACAGCATTCCGACACCTTAGTAAGGAATCATTCAAGACACTGTACACCGTGTATGTCAGGCCCATACTGGAGTATGCAGCACCTGTTTGGAACCCGCACTTGATAAAAGCACGTCAAGAAACTAGAGAAGTACAAAGGTTTGCAACAAGGTTAGTTCCAGAGCTAAGGGGAATGTCCTATGAAGAAAGATTAAGGGAAATCGGCCTGACGACACTGGAGGACAGGAGGGTCAGGGGAGACATGATAACGACATATAAAATACTGCGTGGAATAGACAAGGTGGACAAGGACAGGATGTTCCGGGGAGGGGACACAGAAACAAGAGGCCACAATTGGAATTTTGAAGACACAAATGAGTCGGGGGATAGAAAGGAAAAGTATTTCTTCAGTCATAGAGTTGTAAGGGGGTTGGAATAGCCTAAAAAAGGGACTTTGGGGAGGCAGGAACCATACACATTTTTTTAAGACGGGGTTTTGATAAAGCTCATGGAGCGGGGAGAGGGGAGGGGTCTAGTAGAACCCGGGTAAAAGGGGGGGCCAGGGGCTAGGACCGACCCCTGAAACCCCACAAATGGGTTTGAGTACAAAAGGGGGATTTCACAACACACACACCCACAACACACCCAAAATGCACATATGTGGTAATGCTTTTTTACAGCTAGAAAAGTCAGGGTTTTTCTCCAGAATGGTCTGAAATATACCCTGGGGAAATAAAAAAACTTACCCATTTCTTGAACAACTTCTGAGTGAGTTTTTTTCAAAATTCTTTAAATTTTTTTCGCACTCCAGTAATAAAAAACCGGGGTTTGTGAAATAATCCATCTGGAAAAGTTTACATTTCGTTTGGTCTAAGGGTGGTGGTGTTTTAAAAACCTCCCAAAGTTATTTTAAACCCCGCCAGCCGGGGGGGGTAGTACACCCAAGAGTCGCTTATTTTGTTGGATGCCCCATAGACATGTGGCCCTCCTGCATGATAAAAATATGATAA
The DNA here is from genome assembly GCF_026875155.1 of Cherax quadricarinatus. Classification (NCBI taxonomy): domain Eukaryota; kingdom Metazoa; phylum Arthropoda; class Malacostraca; order Decapoda; family Parastacidae; genus Cherax; species Cherax quadricarinatus. Next base: position 15,119 of record NW_026488352.1, on the reverse strand, counting down.
AATGGACTCACTGGTGTCAATCTCCTGGGGCCTTTAAAGTCCAAAAAAATTCAGTTTGAAGTTTTTTTCCCGTTTTTATTGTTCTAAAACTACTCCCTTTACAACCCAAAGATTGTAATCTACCCCCTCTTTGAAAGCATACACCCTTACCCAATTTATCGTTCTATCATTGCATTGAAGCCAAATGTGAGAGGGAAAAACCCCAAAGCGTACTCTGACTCCACTGTCCAAAATTTCCTCCCATACCTGTGCCCTGGCTTCTGACACAAGCATGCCACAATTTAGGGGTTAATGATTTTGAGAGCATTTATGGATGCCCGAGAATCAGTTACAATTTAAACTGTAAATTTTTGATACATAAAATGCATTTCAGGCAAGGGTATGGCAAACAGTTTGTTAAAGGGGAAAAGGGGCCCCCCCCCCAATTATTGATGGGGGTTGTCCCAATTTCTTTAAGAGACCCTCACTCTGTACACAACGCAGCAATACCAGCTGCACCAGTGGATGGTGAACAGAACCTTTAAAACGTAAATAATTTGCAAACTAGTTGCAAAAATTTCTTTCCCAAAATTTGGGTCTGAAAACTCCCTTAGCCTTTTTTACAAATGATCGCTTGGAGATGCAGTCCTGCTATCTGTTTTTCATTTATCTACCCAATAGCAGTCTCTCAACACCTTCTAATACTTGCGGTCGTTTGTTTTGTAATCACAGTTGCACCTTTTGCAACAAAAGCTTCTTTGTTTGCTTTTTTCCCCTGGTAAATTAGTGAGATGATGATTATTTTTTTGGGTATACAACCTCCACCCTCCAAACATATGCCCCCCACATTCGAAACTTTGCAATTATCTCTTTTTTTCATTTCAGTTTTCTTACCCCCCTTTTTCTCGAAGGGTTGGCATAGAAGCCTTTTTTGGGGGCCCCATGGCCCCAAGAAACAAGCAGAAAAAAGCAAAACAAGCGCCAAAAACACTGTGATAAAAATGGAATTTTTAAATTTAAAAAAGGGTATCCTTAAAATGCGAGCACCACGGCTGGCTTGTAAAACACGGGAACACATGGGGGACCCGCCCTCGAACAAATCGTATACTGAGTTTTTTTAAAGGGCCCCGAGGAAAAAATTTTTGCATTAAAATGCTTTCAAATTTCGGGTTTTTATCAGAAAACGAGGGGCATCGCAAACCCGGGGGTCCACTGTATATATACATTTGGCCCCCCGGTATTTCGTATTAATCGTTCCTAAAAGTTTTCAAAAATCCCCAAAAATATCAAAAAACCGAATCATTTTTCCTCATAAAAAAATAAGGGAAAATAAAATTTTAATCCATGAAAGGGCACCCAAAAGTATGAAAAAAAAAAAATTTACAACATGGAATATTAATTTAATGAAAATAGAATAATTACAATAAAAATTTAAAAAAATTTGACACTTCCCTTTTAAGAAGATCGGGTTTAAAGATTGATGGGATGGGGGGGGGGAGAGGTGTTAGTGTTTAAAAGGGGGAACCCCCTTCCATTAAGACTTGGGGGGTAGAAAAGGCCTTTGCCGGGGTTACTTCCCTTCTTTTTTTAACCCTTAAACGGTCCCAAAAGATCGACATTCAAATTCGTATTGCTAAAAATTTAAGATCTATTTTTTTTTTACATTTTTTTAAAAAAAAACCAAAAAAAAAAAAAAGTAAAATAAAAGTTTTTTTAAAAACTTTTCAAATGTAAAAAAAAAAAAGAAGATCTACATTTTTTTAAAATACTTTCAGATGTTGAAAAAATTTAATATAAAACTTTGGGGGCCCTTTTAAAGGGGTTAATGCCACTGGGAAAAAACCCAAGCTTGAGAGTAAATGGCACCCTTAAAAACCAGCCTAACCCCACACTATGTATGCCACTACGATTTTTAAAATTTTAAAAAAACCAACCTTTGCGGGCCCTTAAATTCACTCACTCACAGCATATTGCTGGCTTTTTTTTAATTAAACCCGTCTTTGCAATTCCCTGCCTTTTCAAAAATGACGTTTTGAGAGTTTTCTATTCCTCCTCTATCTTTTTTTTCTTTTATCCACACCAAAAACAGTCCTCAAATTTTCTAACACTTGCGGTCACGGGTTTCGTAATCACAGTTGACCTTTTGCAAGACAGTTTCCCTTGTTGCCTTTTTCCTGGTCACTGAAAGTAGAGATGGTTGTTTTGGGGTTTTTTTATAAACTTCCCCAGCTCCGCCCTCCGCACCCCACTTTCGTATTTTGGAAATTGCTTTTTCTTTTTTTAAAAAGTCATTAGTGCCTTTTTTTTTGGGGAAGGATTGGCATAAAAGCTTTCGGGGGGCCCAAAGGGTTCCCCTTTTTTTTTGGCAGAAAGTAAAAAAACCCAAAAAAAGTGAAAATTTTGGGATAAAAATTAAAATGTACCGAATGTATCCTTAATGGGGCCCAAAACTGGCTGGCTTGTAAACCTGGAAACAACGGGGGGGTTTCGGGCCCAAAACGGGGAAACGGGTCTCGTACAAATCGTATGGGAATCCCGGGGGGTCCACTGTATATAAAAAATTTTTAAAAATCAAATTAAAATATAATTTTATATATATATATATATATATTATATATTTATATAATATATTTTTAAAAATTTTTTTTATATACAGGGGCCCCTTTCAACCAGCAAAGGCATCGTTTAACGATAAATCTGACTAGCGATTTTTTTAAAATGAAAAAATTTTTTTGCCTTCTAGCGTTTTAAAAACCCCTACCAGCGCTATTTTTTTCCGTAACCATACGCTTTCCATTTTGGGGCCTGAGCGCCCCTCACTTGTCCCTTTGGTCCAGTTTTTAAAAGCCACCCCAGCCCCCGGGGGCGCCCCAAAAAACATAAAACGGGAACTTTCATATTTTTCACACCCTTTTTTAGTTTTTCACCTGAAAAATAAGTAAACCATCCCCCCCAAGAAGATTCTAGTCCCAAACCCCTACAGAAAAAAAGGGGTAAAAATTACTATGGAAAAGGAAAGAAAGATCACTATAAATATGAGAGTGGAGTGCGTATCTCTGAGCGGGGTCGGGTTTTGTATAATAAACCCCAATCAACCATCGCTATATTGTGGGCAAGAAAAAAGGCAATCAAGGGAAACTGTTCTTGCCAAAAAGGTGCAACATGTTTTCGAAACTGGGGATCGAAGTACTCGAAGATTTTGGGGAGACTGTTATTGGTGTGGATAAACAAGAAACAGATTGCAGGAGACCCCATCTCTCAAGCGATCATATTGAAAAGGGGTAGGAAAATTGCATGATGGTTTAATTAAAAAAAAGCCCGCAACTAGTGATGTGAGTGAATTTAAGGCCACAAAGGTTGGTTTTAGAATTTAAAAGGAAATGGGTTTTTATATGTGATAAGGCATGGGGGTTTGGCTACCGTTCGGACCAAAATTGGGTTTAAAAAAATGTGCAGGACTTCAAAAAAGTAAATAGACCCGTGAAGGGAAAGAAAACCCGAAAAAAGTTTTTAAAATTTTGACGAAAAAAGGGGCCCGTTTTTTGGGAAAAAAATGCCCAAACAGGACGTAATTACTCAGGGGGAAAAAAGGCACTCCCAGGACATAACCATGAAAAACCGGCTTACTTTTTTGATGTGTGCCAATGCTAGTGGTTATTGCAAAGTGAAGCCCTTTTTTTGGTGTATCACTCTGAAACCCCCCGAGGTTCAGGGAAAAACCCAAATTTTTTTTAAGGGTAATTTTTGTGTGCTGTGGAGGGCCCAAAAAGTAAGGCTGGGTCACTAAGGACTTTTTCTAACTGGTTTTTCCCATGCATTTGCCCCCGATGGAAAAAAATTTTTTTTTTCCCAATTGAAAAGGGAAAATTTAAACCCTTTAAATCCCCCCTGGGATTTGACAATGCCCCTGGGGCATCCTCAGATGTGACAGAGCGACTTTTTAGGGCATGAGCTTTTATTAAGGTTTAAGTTTTTGCCCCCCTAATACCACTCCTCTCCGCAGCCCATGGACCAGCAGGTTATTTTCCCCAAATTCAAGAAAAAAGTACCCCAAAACTTGTTTTAAAGGGGCTTTTTAGTGATCAGAAACTAAATGACTTTAAAGAGTTTTGGGAAAAAATCTTTTACCATCCTCAATTGGGGTAAAAAATTTTAGGTAAGGGTTGGGAGGAATTTACCCCAAGGGACATTGAAATCTGCCCTTGGAAAAAAAAATTCCAGAATGTGTTGCAAAAGGGGTTTTGGGGGGTTTGAGGTAACCCCGAGAATTCCCCAAGCCAGTTTAGGAACCATTTTTTGGCATTGGGGGAAATCCTTGGGGTTGGGGTTTTTGTTTGGGGGGGTGGGGGAAAAGTTGGTGGTTTTTGGACAGTGGGAAAAACTAACCACTGATGAGCGCAAAATCATCTTGAACAGCAAGAGGGGAGACCTAGGAAACTGCTTCGGAGGAGGGGGGGAGAGAAATTGAAGAAGTTTTCCCCACTTCTAAGATTAAAAGGAAAATTTTGCAATTTTTGGCTTTAAAATGCAAAAAACCCTTTTTGGATGATTAAAAAACCCTACACGCTACTGGGAAGCCGTGTTGGCAACCTGTACACTGAAATTTTTGAAAAAACTTTTGGGAAAATCATAAAGGGGAAAAAAGAGGTACAGGCCTCTATGGAGTTTTTTTTTGCGCCCGAAGTCCCCCCCCCTTGAACCCCGAAGCTGGTCCTAGTGGGATTAAAAGAAAGGGAAGAAAAACCCCCGAAAAAACCCTTGGGTGCCCCCAATTTCTAATGGAAAAAGGATTCCCCTTCTAAACACTACACCTCTCCCCCCCCTCCCATCCCATCAATCATCACCAGATCTTCAATAAAGGAAAATGGGCTGTAACTGGGGCATTAATCTTCAATTTGTGTTATTTAAAAATTTAAAATTTCATGTGGTAAAAAAAATTTTTTTTTTCAATATTTTTGGGGGTCCCCCTTTTCACGGATTAATTTTTATTTCCATTATTTCTTTTGGGAAAATTAACTTGGGAAAAAGGTTATTTTGACTTTCGATGAGCTTTTCCCGGAAACCGGGTTAAAAACGCTGGTTTTAGGGTCCCCTGTTTTTAAATTTTAAATATATATATTTATATATATAAAAAAAATATATTAAAAAAAATAATTTTTATATACATATTTTAAAATTTATATTCATTTATAAAATTATATATTTTATTTATATATATATATATAAATATATATATATATATATATATATATATAAATATATATATAAAATTTTAAATTTATTTATTTATTATCACATGGCCGATTCCACCAAGGCAGGGTGGCCCGAAAAAAGAAAAAAATTTCACCATCATTCACTCCCCTCACTGTCTTGCCAGGGAAGGGGGGTTTTCACTACATTTTTTAAAGAAAAATTAACACCCCTTTCCCTTTTGATGCAGGCACTGTTTCTTCCCATCTCCAGGATCAAAATCCGGTCGGCCCGGGTTTCCCCCGAACCCCTTCATAAATTTTTACTTTGCTCCCCACTCCAAAAAAGCCACAAATATTTAAAAAACCCTTTGCTCCCCTTCACTCCCACCCAAAAACGCTCACACATACCCCTGGAAGTCCCCAAACCCCCACACACAAAAAAACCTTTTTCCCCCTCTCTCCAAAATTTTCCAGGACCCCTCCCCGCCTTCCTTTTCCCCTCTGGGCTGATACCCCCCTTGAAGTTTATTCTGTTTTGTCCATTCTCTTTTACATGTTCCCAACCACCCAAAAAAAACCCCTTTCCCAGCCCTTGGACAAACAGTTTTTTTTTTTAAACCCGCACCTCCTCCTAACTTCCAAACTATGAATTTTTCTGATTATATTCACACCAACTTTGGCCCCCCCAGACATGACATCTCCACTGCCTCCAGCCTTCTCCTCGCTGCAACATTTATCACCCCCTGCTTCACCCCCCATTAAGGCGTTGGTTAAAAAAAAACTCTCTACATTCCCCTCCCTTTTCTCCAAGGAAAAAATTTTTTTGTTCCACAACTCCTAAGTGCACCACTCACTTTTTTCCCTCATCAATTCTAAAGAAATTTAATCATCCCTTTTATAGACCCTCCGCTTTAAAAAGTCCACTCCCCAAAAATCTGAATTCATTAAAACCCCCTCCATAAATCTCTCCCTCCAAATTTTTATTCAATCCTTTTATCCCCCTAATATTTTTGTTATCCCCTTTTCCCTTTCTCTTTCCTGTATTCACCCTTTTAATTTTTTTCTTTGCCCCCCCTACCAAATTCATCCACCAATCTCTGCAATTTTTCTTCCCGAAATTTCCCCAAAAGCACGTGTCATCAGCAAAGAGCAGCTGTGACAACTTCCCCCCTTTGTGTGGATTCTTTAACTTTTAACTCCACGTCTCTTGTCAAAACCCTTGCATTTTCTTTCTCAAAAACCCCACTATATATATATTAAAAAAACCACGGTGACAAACACACATCCCCTTTTCTAAAGGGCCCACTTTTTCTGGGAAAATTTAAATTTTCCCCCTTTTTTCCCTATTCTAAAATTAGCCCCATATCCCGTTAAAAAACCTTTACTGCTTTTTATAACCCAAACCCCCTACCCCCATAACATGCAACATCGCCACATTGCCCCCCTATCCACCCTGTCATACGCCTTTTCCAAATCCATAAATGCCACAAAGACCTCTTTAGCCTTATGTAAATACTGTTCACTTATATGTTTCACTGTAAACAACTGGTCCACACACCCCCTACCTTTCCTAAAGCCTCCTTGTTCATCTGCTATCCTATTCTCCGTCTTACTCTTAATTCTTTCAATAATAACTCTACCATACACTTTACCAGGTATACTCAGCAGACTTATCCCCCTATAACTTTTGCACTCTCTTTTATCCCCTTTGCCTTTATACAAAGGAACTATGCATACTCTCTGCCAATCCCTAGGTACCTTACCCTCTTCCATACATTTATTAAATAATTGCACCAACCACTCCAAAACTATATCCCCACCTGCTTTTAACATTTCTATCTTTATCCCATCAATCCCGGCTGCCTTACCCCCTTTCATTTTACCTACTGCCTCACGAACTTTCCCCACACTCACAACTGGCTCTTCCTCACTCCTACAAGATGTTATTCCTCCTTGTCCTATACACGAAATCACAGCTTCCCTATCTTCATCACATTTAACAATTCCTCAAAATATTCCCTCCATCTTCCCAATACCTCTAACTCTCCATTTAATAACTCTCCTCTCCTATTTTTAACTGACAAATCCATTTGTTCTCTAGGCTTTCTTAACTTGTTAATCTCACTCCAAAACTTTTCTTATTTTTCACAAAATTTGTTGATAACATCTCACCCACTCTCTCATTTGCTCTCTTTTTACATTGCTTCCACACCTCTCTTAACCTCTCTCTTTTTCTCCATATACTCTTCACTCCTTGCATCACTTCTACTTTGTAAAAACTTCTCATATGCTAACTTTTTCTCCCTTACTACTCTCTTTACATCATCATTCCACCAATCGCTCCTCTTCCCTCCCACACCCACTTTCCTGTAACCACAAACTTCTGCTGAACACTCTAACACTACATTTTTAAACCTACCCCATACCTCTTCGACCCCATTGCCTATGCTCTCATTAGCCCATCTATCCTCCAATAGCTGTTTATATCTTACCCTAACTGCTCCTCTTTTAGTTTATAAACCTTCACCTCACTCTTCCCTGATGCTTCTATTCTCCTTGTATCCCATCTACCTTTTACTCTCAGTGTACTACAACTAGAAAGTGATCTGATATATCTGTGGCCCCTCTATAAACATGTACATCCTGAAGTCTACTCAACAGTCTTTTATCTACCAATACATAATCCAACAACTACTGTCATTTCGCCGTACATCATATCTTGTATACTTATTTATCCTCTTTTTCTTAAAATATGTATTACCTATAACTAAACCCCTTTCTATATAAGTTCAATAAAGGCCCCCTTTATTTTTTGGGCCCCCAAATTTAAACTCCAACCCTCTCAAAAGTTTTTTATTTACAAACCCCCCTAAAAAATTACTCTTCCGTTCAAACTTTACATTACTCTTTTTAAAATTTCTCTTCCCTTCATTCCCTTTTCTTCCAGGGCTCCCTTTTTAAATTTTCCACCCAACTTTACAATCCAAAATTCTTATTTCAAATTCTATTTTTTTCTCCTTTCCAAAGATCTTTAACATTAACTCTCCCCTTTTTCTCAAACCCCTCTCTCTCCAGTTTAACCCTTTATTTCCCCCCCAAAAAACTCTCTTAACCCCCTTATTTTGTTTCCAAAATTAAAATTTTCTTTTCTTCAAAATGAATAAATCTTTTTTGTTCCCCGCCTTTCCAACTTTAAGGATCCCATTTTTTTAAAGTTTTTCTTCTTCCTTTTTTAGTAGTGTTACAGGGAAGGGGGTTTTTTTCCCATTCTCCGCATTTTTGTCGCCTATACACCAATTTAGGAGAAAGTTTTTCCCCTCCCCCTTAAAAAAAGGTAAGGCAAAGAAAGGGTTTTTTTAAATTAGCTTTGTGGTTTAGTGTACCAAATGTAAGGGGAAAAGTTCCTTTATTGCAATAGAAGAAAAAGAAACCACAACCTATAGAAAACGTTGGTTTCTTTTTAAGGGTTGCAAAATGGAAAATACTTCCCCGGGGTTTGCTGTTACCAAAATCTAACCTTATCCTGAAATTAATTTTTATATTAATAATTTTTTTTTAAAATATATATATATATATATTATATATAAAATATATTTATATATAATATATATATGAATTTACTTGGGACCCTCGACCAAAATTGGGCATCGTTTAAACGATAAATAACTACGATACATTTTAATGCAAAAATTTTTGCCTGACTACGAAAAAAAACTCGCCCAACGAATTTCTTTCCCGTCCAAGAGCGTCCACTTCGGGCCAGTGTTTACAACCCAGCCAGCCACCGTGGCACTTTCAAGCTAAAAATGGAACATTTCATTTATCACCCTTTTAGTGTTGCCCCGCAAAATAATCACCAGGGGCCCCCAAGAAAGTTTTAGTCCAAACCCCACAGCAAAAAGGGAAATTACTATGGATATGAAGAAAGAGATCATTGCAAGTAAAAAAATGGAGTGGGGTCTCTGAGGGGCCGGTTGTACACAAAACCCCCAATTTAACCATCGCTCTATTGTGGCCAAGAAAACGGCAATCAAGGAAGCGTTCTTCCCAAAGGTGAACTCTTTCAAAATGAGATCGCAAGTGCTAGAAATTTTGAGAACTGTTATTGGTGTGGATAAATAAAAAAAACAGATAGCAGGAGATGCTCTCTCAAGCAATCATATGTGAAAAGGCTAGGAAGTTGCTGAGGTTTTAATTTAGAAAAATCCCACCAACTATTGTGAGTGAAGAATTTAAGGCCAGAAAAGGTTGGTTTCGAGTTTTAAGAATCGAGTGGAAACAAGTGCGAAAAGGGCAGGCGAGGCTCCCAGATTCGCCCAAAAAAGCAGCTAAAAAATTGTGTAGGAATTAAAGGGGTACATAGTGAAGAATTGAAACCTAAAACAAGTGTTTAAATTTGTTACAGACAATTTTTGGGAAACACTTTAGGAATGTAAAAAGGGAACGGGGGTACGGGCCCTTTTGGACAGATATTTGTGCACAGAGGTCCGGACTCTAAAGCGGCCCTAGGGGCATTAAAAGAAAAAGGGGAAAAAGGGAAAGAACTTGCCACCTAAGTCCTAAGGGAAAGGGGGGGATTCCCCTTCTAAACACTAACACCATAAACTTCTCCCCTCCTCCATCCCTCAACATCACCAGATCTTCAATAAAGGAAAAGTGTCATGTAGGTGCATTCTTCTTCAGTTTGGCATTAAAATTTATTTCATGTGGTAAAAAAATTTCTTCATATTTTTTGGGTGTCTTCCCCGGTTTAAATTTTGATTTCCATTTTTTCTTAGGGAAAAAATTAACTTGACTGACGTTTATTTCGTTTAAAACGATGAGTCTCAGAACAGATTAATATCTTTGGGTCGAGGGTCCCTGTATGTATTACAGTGGTCCTAAATAATCGCCCGGCCTAAAGTGTCCATTTCGGAAATACCCCCTTATTTTGTCTAAATTTTGGGTCGAAAGGGCCCAAAACTCGCTAATCGTCCTTCCCTGGACGCGTACTACGCTCTGACCCCTTGGGCCTCCCTTCCCACCAGTGTGCCATTTTTCCCAGGAGCGACGGTCCCCTCTGTGTTATAACGAAATGTTTCAAATTTTTCCTTTCATTTTAGTGCTTGCAAGTGCTAAAAAGCTACCATGGCTCCAACGAAAGCTCCTAGTCCAAGCCTTTGGTAAAAAAGGTGGAAATCTTTGAATTTAAGAAAAACATATTTAAACAATAGAAAGTGGCATGCGTGTGGCAAACGGCCAGGATTAAAACAAAACCCCAACAACCATATCTTCCATCGTGGCAAAAAAAAAGGGAAATCATGGAAGTTTTTGTTGTTGGGAAAAAAATTGTGGCCAATTGGTTCAAGAGGTTTTTTGAAGGGTTTGAGGGGGCCCCTTGATGACCCCTGTGTCTGTGGGGAACCTTTGGGGCCTGGGGGTTCCAGGGGGTTGGATGTGAGTTGGGGGATGTGGAAGAGTTGGTGGAGGACCAAAATGAAGAGCAACCACTGAGGAGCTGCAAGAGCTTCAGGAGGAAGCAACAGTCGCACTCAAAATTTTGCGGGCGGGGAGGAGAAGAGAGATGGAAGAAGATGCCTTCTTCACAAAATTAAAGGGGAAAATTTTTAAATGTGGGGGAGGTGGAAAGATTTATGGGGAAACTACCTTTAGAAGGTGTTGCAAGCCATTTGGCAACATTTCATGAAAGTCTTGGGCCCCTTTTAGGGAAGTTTTAAAGAGATGCCAAAACAGAGCTCTCTGGACAGTTTTTTTGTGAGACCCGGACTCCACTGACCCCAAGCTGGTCCTAGTGGCAATAAAAACAGAGAGGAAGTAACCCAGAAAAACACTTGGTACCCGAGGGGGTTGATGGAAGGGGGTTCCCCTTTTCCAAATATAAAAATCCAATCTCTCTCCTCCAGTCTTCCTACACTAAGAAGAATCTCCAATAAAACTAATTGTTATGCTGTTAATGTTTTTATTCATCATTTCCATTGTATTGTTTTGTACTAATGTATTTCATGTCAAAATTTTTTTTTTTTTTTAAAATTTTTTTTTGGGGGTCAAACGGATTAATTGTATTTTCATTATTTCTTGTGGGGAAAAAATTTATTGAAAATCACTATTTTGATAATGGGCCCTCTTCAAGGAAAGGGTTAAGAACGATAAATTTGGGCCAATTTTTTTTATATAATATTAATATATATAATATATATATATATATAATATATATATATATAATTTATTATATATATATAAATTTATATATATATAAAATTTAAAATAATTTATATATATATAATTTTATTATATATATATATTAAAAATATATATATATATATTTTTATATAAATATATACATGGACCCCCGGTTAACGATATTTTTTTCCCCCCATAAGTATGTTCAGGTGCCCGTACGACCGAATTTTTTCCCCCTAAGGAATATTTTGAAGTAATTATCCATTTTAAACCCCCAAAAATCTGTACAAATGCACTTAATAAATACACTTTCATAATTTGGGCGCATTCGAGGTAAACTTATGCGGGGGGCCCTGTAATATATAAATATATATATATTATATAAATTTATAAAAATATATATAATATATTATATATATAATATACATATATATATATATATTATGCAAAAAGATCCCCGTAAAAAGGTGATTTCGAATATGCAAAACAACCTCTGTCTGTTTTCCCCCATCAATTTTTTGAGGGCTTTAGAAATTTTTAGTCCGAGTTCATAGGAGGAAATATCCAAAAATTTAAAAGAATAGGGAAAGATTTAAAATACCCAAGAAATGTAATTGATAAATCTTTTAAAGTTTCTAGAAAAAATTTTTTTCAATCCAAAAAGGGACAACCCCTTATTCAACTAAAAAAAGTTGGTTCTCCCTTACCATAAAAATTGGTTGATATGCCTTCCTTCTTAAGACTTTTAACCCTTTTAGGGTTTTTGTCGTATAGTACAGGGACCCCCGATCCGATGGCATCACATAACGATTAACCCATACCCCTTGCTTTAAAACGCAAAAATTTTTTCCTCGCATACCCCTTTTAAAAAACCCCCTCACCCATTTTTGTCCGAGACGCGTCCCCAATGGCGGCCTGAGCCCCGCTCACATGTTCCCCGTGGCATTGTTTCCTGCCAGCCTCCGGGTAACATCCAAGCTACAATCGGAATATTTCGTATTATTACGTGTTTTCGGTTTTTTTTTTTTTTTTTTTGTAAATAAGTGACCCTGGGCCCCCAAGAAAGCTTCTAGTGCCAACCCTACAGCAATAAGGGGGAAATTACAATAGAGATGAAGAAAAATCATTGATAAGTATGAAGTGGAGTGCGTGTCTCGAGCTGGCCAGGTTGTATAATAAACCCCCAATAACCCTCGTACTATTGGTGGGACAAACTGCTGCGCTGCTGCCTGTCAGCTGCGCTGCTCTGTAGCATCGTCTGCTGCTGCTGTAAAATCGTCTTTGCTGCTGTGCATCGTCGTTTCCGCTGTACCACCCTCAGCTGCTGCTGCTGCGTAGAAGTCTCTGCTGCTGTAACATGTCTGTGCTGCTGAGCATCGTTGCTGTGCTGAGCATCGTCTGTTGCTGCTGTACCACGTCAGTGCTGCGCTGTGTAGCATGCTGCTCTGCGTACATCGTCTTTGCTGCTGTACCACCCTCATTCTCTGCTGCTGTAGCATTTGTCTGTTGCTGCGTAGCTCGTCTGTGCTGCTTGCATCGTCTGTTGCTGCTGACCACCGTCAGCCTGCTGCTGCTGTAACAAAGTCTGCTGTGCGTGCAAAACCCCCGCGGGCATCGTTGCTGCGCTGAGCATCGCGTTTCTGTTACCCCCGTCAGTTGCTGCTGTAGCCAAAACCTTTTTCAAAACCAAGAAACAAAACCCCAAGAAGCCACCCAAAACCCGCAGGCTGGCTGTCTTACCCTTGGGGTCCCTTAATTTTGTTCCGGGGAAAACAATAACCCCAAGGGGAACAGGAAAAACCAATGTCCAATTTGGAATTTAAAGACTGGGTTTTAAATTTAAAAAGGTCTAACCTTGTCCCTTTTTTGGGAAAAAAAAACCAACAACTACAGTAACCCGGGAAAAATCCGGGAAAAGTGCTCATAGTTTTGGTTTAATAAAAAGGGGTTAAATTTAAGAAGTAGTCTACAAATTATGGCTGTAAAATTTTTTTCATGACCTTCTCTTTGGGAGGAAAAGGAATTTTTTTTGGGGAAAAAAAATTTTTTATATTTTTTTGTCTTCAAAAGGATTAATTTGTTTTTCCTTTATTTTTATGGGGAAAATTCATTCGCATACTGATTATTTTGCATAAAAATGACCCCTCTTGCACGTTTAAAATCGGTATGGGGGGGGCCCACTGTACTCTTACGCGTGGGGGTTTTTGACGTACTAGTACGCATAAATTCGCGGCCTAAAATCTAGTAAGAAAAGGGGTAGGCCTTTCATAAAAAGAAGGGGTTTATTGGTCAGTGTGCACGTCTAAAAAAAACCCGCAGCACACAGTGCTAATGAAAAAAAAAAAAATTTTGACCTTTTTTTTGGATAAATTCGCGACTTTGCAGTGTTTTTCGTATGGTATTTATTGTTGTATTTGTTTTCTTGGTCTATTTTTGAAGGGAAGAAAATTTTACAGAAATTGAGATGATTTTGGGCGGGGTTTTACAGAAAGGTCCCTGAAAATTGACTAAAAAGTGCGGAAATGTTTGATTTTTACCAAACTTCAAGTAAACAAATGTGAAAGCGTGCAATACACGTCAACTGTGAGTAAAATATTCTTTCACAAGTCACCAAAATTTTTATACTTTTTTTAACTAATGCAGTAGTCGCATAACATAAAACTTAATTTTTTGTGAGAATAAAAAAATTTAAAATGGGAAAAAAAAAGAATATAAAGGGACCTTGAGACGGACTAATGACTAGAGGAAATGTATTTTAGTGCCAGGAAAGTCTTTCTTGTTTATTTGGACCTTTCGGAAATTGGGGATCTTTTGAAATTTTTGTGAAATTGGGAAAATTGCTAAATTCTGACCACTTTATGGTATTGAATTTTAAAATGGGGGGTTTCTTGCACCCATTCGATAGAAAAAAAGGAGTTCTAGCGAAATATTCATGTTTTTTGTCGACTAGTACAGCGAAAATTGGGCCCAAAATTGGGCTCAAAGTTGGGAAAAAAGCCGATCTAAACATCGCCCGGGCCGCTAACTTTGCGAGGCATAATTCCGTAAGTTTTTTTCAAATTTCAAACTTTTGGGGTCTTTATGATGGGGGAAAATTCTCTATCTTTTCATAAGAGAAAATAATTTTTTTTTTTTTTTAAATTTTTCCCCCCCTAGAACGAGATTCGGAAGGGCCCCGTCGACCCCCAAAGGTTATATTAAAGTTGTATTCAAAATCTTGAACAGTAAAAAAATTTGTAAAGAAATTCCCCCCAAAATGCTGATGGATGTGTCTTAAATTTTCCTTTTAAAAATTTGGATAAATTTTATTACGGTCAAATAGTAAAAAAACTCGAAAATAAAATTAAAACAACTAAATATGCATTTGTGGACAAGATTCCAATCTCTATTTATTCATTAAGAGTTTTAACCATCCAATTGATTTTCAAAAAGTTTAGAAAGTATATAAACAAGCCCTGGTCGACAGGGAAAATAATTGAATCTTGTTTTATAAAAAGCTTTTGACATAATAGAATATTTTTCCTTTTTTTATAAAAATTAATCCATTTATAATTAAAAGAATTTTGGGGAAAAATTTAAAAAAACACGGACAAATAATAATTTTTAACTTTTTTGGGTGAATAGTTTGGGGGTGAGTTTTTCAAAGGATTTTCCCGTTAGTCGGGGGCGCGCAGGTGTTTAACCGTTGTGGGATCTGATATGAGGTGTTTGCCAGACCCCCTTTTTAAAAGCTTCCTTGGGTGCTTTATTTCATAGTTCCCCTTTATA
>NW_026488341.1:0-22344 GCF_026875155.1 Cherax quadricarinatus | reverse complement strand
AGGGGGCCGGACAATGGAGGCGTCTGGGACGAAAAGGGGGTAAGGGGGTTTTTTTTAAGCGGTATGTGGGGGCAAAATTTTTCCCCAATTAAAGTAAGCGGTATGCGAAAAAATCGCTATGTGACCCATCGTTATGCGGGGGTCCACTGTACTGGGTTTTAATGGGTTTTAAAGGCAAAATTTTTCGTTTAATGCTCGAATCCCGGATTTATAGAATACCGATCCCATCGAATCCCGGGGGGGTCCCGTCTTGTAAGTTTTTTCACTAATTTTAAAAATAAGTTTGCATAAAATTCAAAAAGATTTTTTAAAAACAGCTAACCCTTTTTCATTGTTAGTTTTAAGTATTTTTACAATGTAAATTTATCTTATTGTTTTAATTGTTACTAAGTTTTGGATTAGTTTCCCCAAAATCCCTGGCTGATGTGGCTATCTTTGTCAGTGGACCCGATTTTGACGGCATCGAGTTTTGTGAAATCGACTTTCGGAAGTGTTTTTGGCAAAATTTGCCTCGCATTATGTTGGAATGTGATTCGGCGACCACCCGGAAACCCATCCCCCCATCCCGCGACACAAAGCCAGTTCCCCACCATTCACCCCAGTGTCCATTGTTTCCCGCCATGGGCCATCACCCCCCGGGTTATACAATACATTTCTAATAATCCCTTTTTTTTTTGTGATTGAATTGTTAAAAAAGTTAAAAATGGGCCCCAAAGGAAAGGGTAGTGAAACCCTTTGGAAAGAAAGGAGGAAACCAAAACTAATTCAAGCGGAAATCATTGAAAAATATGGAGCGGAGTGCGTTGTTACAAAAATTGCGAGGATGTTTGCAAAACCCCAATTAACCATCACGCGATTGTGGCGAAGGGAAGGATATCAAGTGTGTGTTGTTGCAAAAGGGGTAGATATGCTGAAAAAAAGAGATCGAAATCCTTGAAGAAGTGGAAGGTTTTTTTTTGGTGTGAATACTAAAAAAATTAGCAGGAGATAGTGTTTTGCAGTCGATAATAAATTGAAAAGGGAAGGGAGTTGCTTTCGATCTGTAAAAAAAATGCCTGCAAAAGTGGTGATGCTTGGATTTTAAGCCGCAAAAGGGTTTGGTTTGAGAGATTTAAAAACGTAGTGGCATTTACATTGTGAATGGCGGGGAGGTTGCCGTTTAAAAAAAAGCAGTGGAGTTTGTACAGAGTTTAAGGTGGTAGACATGGAGAATTAAAACCCCCAAAAATGTTGAATTGTGACGAAAACAGGCCCCTTTTGAAGAAATGCCAAAGAGGACCTACATCACGCAGGAGGAAACGGCACTCCCAGGACACAAGCCTATGAAGGATAGGCTTACTCTCATGTTTTGTAGTAATGCTAGTGGGGATTGCAAAGTGAAGCCTTTACTGGTGTATCACTCTGAAAATCCCAGTGTTCAAGAAAAACAGTGTCGCCAACAGTAATTTGTGTGTGATGTGGAAGGCTAACAATAAGGCATGGGTCACTGGTTTAATGAAGTGTTTGGCCCCAGTGTGAAGAAATACCTCCTGGAAAATAAACTGTCATTCAAGTGCCTCCTGGTAATAGATAATGCTCCTGCTCATCCTCCAGACTTGGAAGAGCAAATAGTGGAGGAGTTTAGTTTCATCATGGTGAAGTTCTTGCCCCCTAATACAACTCCTCTCCTCCAGCCCATGGACCAGGTGGTCATTTCAAACTTCAAAAAACTGTACACCAAAGCAGTGTTTCTAAAGTGCTTTGAAGTGACTTCAGACACTGAATTGACCCTAAGAGAGTTCTGGAAAGATCACTTTAATATCCTCCATTGCATAAACCTTATAGGTAAGGCTTGGGAGGGATGCTTCCGGGACTTTGAACTCTGCTTGGAGAAAATTGTGGCCAGATGGTTACAAGAGGATTTTGAAGGGTTTGGGGGCCCCTAAAGGGCCTTGCCAGTTTGGAATTATTGTGGCTTTGGGGGAGTCCCTGGGGTTGGAGGGATGGTGAGGAGTGGAGAGTTGGTGGAGGACCACGGGAAGAGCAACCACTGCAGACTGAAAGAGCTTCATCTGCAACGCAAGAAAAATCCAGCTAGGTATTGCTGCAGAGGAGGGGGAAGAAAAATGGGGGGAAGGTGCCCTCTAAAATTTAAAGGGGGACATTTGTGAAAATGGACTGAAGTGAAAACATTTATGGATGAATTCACCCTGACAAAGACTTGCGGGCCTTTGGAAAACATGTACAATAAGGGTTTTGTCCCCCTTCAGCAATCTTCCCCTTTGATGTTTCCGCTATAAATACTCTTCGAGCAATTTTTCTGACGTATTTAACGACAATTCGGGGCTTAAAATAAAGCGCCAAAGGCCTGGTGGGCCTAACGGGGAATGAGTCTCGGGGTCGGGTGACCCTGTAAAAAAAAATCTGGGACCCGCTGATTGGGGAAGCCAGTTGTTGTCCATTTTCCCCATGCCTCTCGGAAAAAGAACCCACTCCTCGGGGATTGGGGTCTTTTGTTCCAAGTGTAGCTCAAACAGCGGGGAAAATGTCAGTGACAGTGAATTCCAGGGTTTAAATGAGTGTTAGGAAAAAAAAAAGGCCCGGATAAGTAATTATGATGGAAAACCAGTTGAACCAAAACCCTTCCCCTCTGGTGCTGTGCCGGCTTGTTCACGTTCACATTCGCCTGTACCAGGACGAAAGAGGAAATATTTGGTCGGTTTTACAAAACCCAATGATAGCAGTGATAGTGATAGTGTTTTAAAGGTCATTGAAAGCAGTTCAGTACAGGAGAAAATTTTCCCCCAGTGAACGGCAGTTTACGAGTAGTATGCGGTCGGGTTTGTTTCATTGTTTTTCCCAAAGGGGGAAGGGGAGAAACTCTGGGAGACATTCCCGGGGCCACCCCACGACCTGATAGTGAGATGATGTATTGAACGGGGTTAAAATGGTGACAGGGGGAGGAGGCATTGGTGGTGATAGTGAGGGGGGCAAGCCCATGTGGCACCCAGTGGGCCAGTACTACCCACGCTGCTGCGCAGCACAACACCCAGCCTCACCCTCCCCCAACTCCCAAAAAGCACAACCACAACCACGGTCAATACCAGACCCCCCCAGCAGACCGTATGGGGGATTGGGCAGGAGGGTGACGAGTTTGTTCCCAGCCCCATGATTTTTGATGAAAACAAATTGGAAAAAGCCACATGTCCATTTGGGAACAACCCAGTAAACTGGATGCTTTGAGTTTTTTTCATAAAACCCTGGGACTATTGTCGGGGAAACAAACACATACTGTGATTACACCATGGCAAATACAATTTTTTCCCACCAAAATCAGGGCTACACAAAGTGGAAAAAGGAGAAACTTGGCAGAGATGTACCTGTTTTTTGCCACAAAATGCTTATGCACATGTGTAAAAGCACACTGTCACCCCATCTGGGCAACAGAACCCCTGATTTCATCCGGGTTTAGTACATTAAGGGTCAACGTTTCTGAACTGTTACGTATGTTACACTTTTCAGACAAAACCGGGCCTGACAGAACGACAGGTTATTAGTCAAAATGGTTTATGTACCTAAAACAAAAGTGCGCATGTTTTTTTTCCCCCTTCAGAAGTTGTTTTTGTGAGTCCTTGATTTTATTAAAAGGGAAGATCTCATTAAAAGCAATATAACCAAGCAAGAGGAAACGTTTTGGTTTTAAACTATTTGTTTTGTGTCATTGCAGGGGAAATGGTCTAGTTTTTGGTATCATTGTGACACTGGAAGTAAAATTTTTTAGAGATACCCGAAGTTTTTGGGTACTCTGGGGGGTTTTGGTTCGAACAATGTGGGAACCAAAATTTGGTAAGGGCATATGTTATTTACGATAAGGGTACACAAACCCCTTTTCAAAATTTCTTGGAGTGAACTTGACAGCGTGTGTGCCCGGCGTAACTAAACATATGCCAAGGTTCAAAGCTGGCACTCGCAGAGGTTGGGTGCAAGCCCCTTTTCTGCCAAAGGGGCTCATGGAAATTTTGGGTGGCAGACAAACGTGATGTCACATTGTTGACAACATTCACAAAAGAAATGGTACCCAGTGGCAGGGACAACAAAAAGACCCAAAGAACCCATTTCTAAAGCCTGCAGCGTCATGGACTCAACCTCAAAATGCGCTTATGGACAATTGACATGCGTTGGGTTTGCGATGTGTTCCAAAAATTTATAATTTTTTTTTTTTTTTTTTTTTTTATCAAATGCTTTTAAAAAAATATACAAAAGGAAGAAACAAAAAAAATATTAAACTTGCCTTTCAAATAAAAAATAATTGCAAATACAAGGAGCAAAACCCCCCATAAAGCTCCCCAACTATCCTTTTCCCTGGGATATCCCCATAAATGTTTTACTCCAAAGGGAAAAAACTCAGAAATTTTTATTATGTTGAACCACAAAACCCAAAAAGGGAACTCGTTTTATGGGGGAGGAATTGAATGCCCCTCCAAACCATGTTTCAAAGGGGTTCCCCAACTGAATTTAAAGGAAAATGTTTTGTGATGTAATTTGTATTAAAAACAAAGAAAAACTTGTTTTTATTGTTTTTTGTGTAAACAAGTTTATACACAAAATAGGTTTAAATTTTTGTTCTGTTATTATGTTGTAAAAAAAAGGTGTTTTTTTGAACAATGCACCTTAGGGTTTGGTCTAAGGCCCCTAAGTTAATGGAACAGAAAAAATTTTTGAAAAATGGAAAAAAAAGGAAAACCTTTTAATTAGAGTAAAAAAAAGAAAACCGGGTGGGCGGCGGTCGCCGCTGTTTCCGTACGCATCATTTCTGCAAACTTTTCGGCTCTATATCCGGTAAGTACTGATGGGAAAAAATTTTTTTTGGCTTAAAACATACTAAAAAATTCCAACATTTCATAAGAAAAAATAATTTTTTTTTTTGAATATTTGGCGACATAGAATGACAGTTTCGAGAGGGGGGCCGAAAAGTCAAAGGGTTAAAAAAAACACCGAAACGAGCTCTCTGGATGGATATTTTGTGCGACGGGGTCCAGTGCGTAAAGTTGTTCAGTTTCTTTAAAAAAAAAAAAAGGGAAGTAACCCAGATAAAAAGGGTTCATACCTGAAGTCCCAATGGGAAAGGGGATTTCTTTCCAAACAATAGTGACACCCCCCCACCCCTCCCCTCTTTCCCTCCACCCGAAGTTTTAGTAAGGGAAATGTAATGTTTATTATTTTTTTTATGCAGTACTTGATTTTTTCTTGTTTTTTTATGTAAAATTTTTTTAATTGAAAAAAAAAAATTATTTTAATATTTTTGGGTTTTCGGGGAAAGGAAAAATTAATTTTATTTCCCTTATTTCTTATGGGGGGGGAAAAGGTTTTTTCCCTTCAGCAATTTCAAAATTCGGCAGACACTCGGAATGGATTAATCACGAAAAACGGGGGTCCCCTGTTCTTGGCAAATCAAAACTGCAATTCCTTGTAACCTCTACAAAAAAAAAAACTTTTTTATTTTTTTATCCATTATCATCTGGCGAGTTTTATTTTTTGGGGCTTTATGTCTGGTGATGTCTCCTTGATTCTTTTATGCCCTCCTCACACTTGTTATTCCAACTGCATTTGTATACCAAACCTTCAACTTCTTTTTTAAAACTGTGGCCTGGGGGGCCACACTGGGGTTGGGGTAAATGGTGGGACCTGATGAGTAACTATGGGTGGTTGCTGTGAGGATTGAAGTCTGTAAAAAGGTGAGTGGGGCAGTGGATATGGCATGTAAGTTTTGGGTTTTAATGTTTGGTTGCATTGGGGTTGTCCTGGTTGGGGGGCTTCTGTAGGTGGTTTTTGAGGGAGGTTGTATTTGATCTTCCTCCTGAGTCTGTGAGTGAGTGCAAGTGTGGGTGAGTGCTGCGTGAGTGCATACGTGTGTGAGTTATGTGTGCACATGTGGGGTGTGTGTGCGCACGCATGCATGTGCGTGTACACATACAGTAACCCCCTATAATGGACTAATAGGGAGAGGGGGTGTCTGTTGTACCAAAATAATGTTAAAATGACCATAAATTACTTTCTGTGCACCTAACAGACAGATGTACAGCCCAAAAACATTAAAATTAAAATTTACCAATGGATTTTTTCCCATAATTTTAAAAATCCATTATACTGGGGGTCCGTTATATCGAGGGGTTTTTAGATATAATGGATTTGAGAGTCTTCAGTGACATGTACTATTATATAAATCATAATAGTGACAATATGACTCGATTTAAGATCTATAAAAAGTATCATTTAAGCATCAGTACTATGCAAAACTCACTTAAGTAAAACATGCAGGAAAAACAGTGAAAATTTACTCAGTTTTGGTGTTGCAGCAGGTGAGGTAAAATATGGTGACTTGTACATCTTGTCAGCATTGTGTTCAAACCTTTTGTCTAAAAAATAAACATAATTAAAGTTGTACACTAATAAGATACTGTATCTTGAAATGCTATTCAAACCTTTAAGCTATGATATTCACAAATTATTGAAGAAAAAGATGGTTTTGGGTTTGTATTTTCCCTAGATTTCAAAAAAATTTTTAAAAGAAATTTCTTTCGAATATCTAAAAGTGAGAATTTTCACTAAAATAAAATTAGTACGACATAAGACGAAAATGTCCACCGCAAAGGTGTTCCCTAAGAGTCAACAGGAAATTTATGGTCTAAAAATTTTTTTTTTTTAACAAACCCCTCACCCACCAAGGTGGGTGATGAAAATAGTCTCACCATCTTACTCCATGACTGTTTTGCCGGAGGCATGTCAAAATTTACAGTTCAAAAACCCCCCCAATGCAAAAACCCCATCTTTTCTTCAATGCATTATTAAAATTTCCCCCTCTGGGCTCTAGTCCTCTAATTATCCATTTTTTTTTTTCTCAAAAAACCCAAAACCCACCCCCAAACCCCTCCTCACCCTCTGAATAATATTTTTGGAAATTATACTTTTCCTAAATTCCAACCCCCAAAATTTCTTATAGTATTAAACATACCCCAAACATGCCCTCAAACATGAACCCCACGCCTCCACCCTCCTCTCTAAAAATTTTAATATCATGTTCACATCAAAAGTGAGGGTATCTGATACTTAGTACACAGAAACCCTGTATGGTGGATGGTGCCTTAAGCACCATCCCCATTCTCTTATCAATTTCTTTAGTTCAGTTCTCTCTCTTGGGAACCTCTACCAAAAATTGAACTCCCAAGCTTTAACACTTACTTCCCCCATACTTTTTTCCCTTACAATCTGATACACAGACTCTCACTGCCTACATTTTTTGATACTTCTCACCTTATTTTTCCCCATGATCATTTTAATTTCCCTTTCTTTTACACTTTTTTTTTCAACAGTTGGCAGTCTCCACCGAGCAGGGTGACCCAAAAAGAAAGAAAATTTCCTAAAAAGAAAATTCTTTCATCATCTTCAACACTTCCACCCCACCATTCGAGTCACGTGTTTGCGAGGTGCCCAGTTTTAACATTTTTAGAAGCATATATAAAGATAAAACTATCTTCCCCAAAAATTCCAAATCCCAAACCCCTCCTTTTAAAAACGCATTGTCTTCCCATTTCCAGGGCTCAAGTCCCGGGTATACAAAAATAAAGGTTTCCCGATCCCTTCAATAAAATTTCCCGTTTCCTCCCAAAAGTCGTCAGGTCCCAAAAAACCCTTCGTCCCCTTCCTCCTATCAAAACGTCACACCGCTTGTGGAAGTCCCGCCCCTTCGTCCCCCAAAAAAACCCCTTTTACCCCCCCCCTCCAACCTTTTCGAGGCGACCCCTACCCCCCCCTTCCTTCCCCCCCACGATTTTATACACTTCCTTTTTACTTTTTCCATTTTCTCTAAATGACCAAACCCCCTCAACCCCTCTTCACCCCCTGACTAATTCTTTATTTCTCCCTACCTTTCTTAATTTTCAACTCCAAATTTTCTGCATAAAATTCCAAACACATTGCCCCTTTGACAGGACATCTTACGCCTCCAACTGCCTCTGCTGCAGCTTTACAACCCAAGCTTCCACCCATATAAGAGGTTGGTGCCACTATACTTTCATACATTCCCTTTTTGCCCTTTATAGATCCATTTTTTGTCTCCCATGTACCCCAATGACCACTACTTTTTTCCTTAAACAATTTATGGTTAACCTCACCCTTTCCCATAAACCCATTCACGGGAAAACATAAACTCCCAAACTAGTTTTCCTGAAAACTTTCACTTTTTCCCATACTCCCCCCCTTCCAATGTGATATCCAATTTTTTTTTTATCTAAATCTTTTAAAAACCCTTTTAAACACCTTACTCTTATCAAATTTTCACTTTCAATTTTTCTACCTTAACAACACCCCCAAAGGGCGTCAAAAAAACCTTTGCAACTTTTTTTTGGGAATCTCCCAAGCACAGTATAAATCAGCAAAAAGTAACTGTTTTAAAACCCCCATTTTGTATCTGACCCCCATAATTTAATCCCACCCCTCTCCCCAACACCCTAGAATTTACTTTTTACAACCCCATCTTTTTTTTTTTATCACACTGGGGTGATTCCCAAACCCGGCAGGGTGGCCCCAAAAAGAAAAAACCCTTTTACCTTCCCTTCACCCCCTTTAAATGTTTTGCCAGAAAAGGGTTTCCTTACCTACAGTTTTTGGGAAAAACAACTTACCCCCTCCTTCCAAATTTCAGGGACGTACCGTTTCCCCTCTCCAGGACTCAAGTCCCCCCCCTGCCGGGTTTTCCCCCCCAAACCCCCTTTATAAAATTTTCTTTTTGGGTCACACTCCAACAGCACGTCAAGTATTAAAAACCATTTGTCTCCATTCACTCCTATAAAAACACACTCACGCATGCCTGCTGGAAGTCCAAGCCCCTCGCACACAAAACCTCCTTTACCCCGTCCCTCCAACCTTTCCTAGGCCGACCCCTACCCCGCCTTCCTTCCACTACAGACTGATACACTCTTGAAGTCACTCTGTTTCGCTCCATTCTCTCTACATGTCCGAACCACCTCAACAACCCTTCCTCACCCCTCTGGACAACATTTTGGTAATCCCGCACCTCCTCCTAACTTCCAAACTATCAATTCTCTGCATTATATTCAAAACCACACATTGCCCTTAGACATAACATCCCCAAATGCCTCCAGCCTTCTCCTCGCTGCAACATTCATCACCCATGCTTCACACCCATAAAAGAGCATTGGGAAAAAACTATACTCTCAATACATTCCCCTCTTTGCCTCCAAAGACAAATTTTCTTGTCTCCACAGACCCCTAATGAAACCGCTCACCCTTTTCCCCTCATAAATTTTCTATGATTCACCTCATCTTTCATAGACCCATCCGCTGACACGTCCACTCCCAAATATCGAATACATTCACCTCCTCCATACTCTCTCCCCCCAAAATTGATATCCAATCTTTCATCAACTAATCTTTTGGTTATCCTCATAACTCACTCTTTCCTGTATCAACTTTTAATTTTTCTTCTTTTGCCACCCTACCAAATTCATCCACCAATCTCTGCAACTTCTCTTCAGAATCTCCCAAGAGCAGTGTCATCACAAAGAGCAACTGTGACAACTCCCACTTTATGTGTGATTCTTTACTTTAAACTCCACGCCTCTTGCCAAGACCCTAGCATTTACTTCTCTTAAAAACCCCATCTATAAATATATTAAAACAACCAGGGTTTGGACATCACACATCCTTGTCTAAGGCCTACTTTTACTGGGAAATAATTTCCCTCTTTCCTACATACTCTAACTTGAGCCTCACTATCCTTGTAAAAACTCTTCACTCCCTTTCCAGTAACCTTCCTCCTACACCATACACCTGCAAACATCTGCCACATTGCCCCCCTATCCACCCTGTCATATGCCTTTTTCAAATCCATAAATGCCACAAAGACCTCTTTACCCTTTATCAAAAAATCTGTTCACTTACATGTTTCACTGTAAACACCTGGTCCACACACCCCCTACCTTTCCTAAAGCCTCCTTGTTCATCTGCTATCCTATTCTCCGTCTTACTCTTAATTCTTTCAATAATAACTCTACCATACACTTTACCAGGTATACTCAACAGACTTATCCCCCTATAATTTTTGCACTCTCTTTTGTCCCCTTTGCCTTTATACAAAGGAACTATGCATGCTCTCTGCCAATCCCTAGGTACCTTACCCTCTTCCATGCTTTTAATTAAATAATTGCACCAACCACTCCAAAACTATAACCCCACCTGCTTTTAACATTTTTTCTATCTTTATCTCACCCAATCCCGGCTGCCCTTACCCCTTCATTTTACCTACAACCTCACGAACTTCCCCCCACACTCACAACTGGCTCTTCCTCACTCCTAAAAGATGCTATTCCCTTGCCCTATACACGAAATCACAGCTTCCCTATCTTCATCGACATTTAAACAATTCCTCAAAATATTCCCTCCATCTTCCCAATCCCTCTAACCCCTCTCTCCTATTTTTAACTGACAAATCCATTTGTTCTCAAGGCTTCCTTAAACTTGTTAATCTCATTTCCAAAACTTTTTCTTTTTTAAAACAAAATTTGTTGATAACATCTCACCCACTCTCTCACTTGCTCTAGTTTTACATTGATTCACCACTTCTTAGCCTCTCTCTTTTTCTCCATATACTCTTCCCTCCTTGCATCACTTCTACTTTGTAAAAACTTCTCATATGCTAACTTTTTCTCCCTTACTACTCTCTTTACATCATCATTCGACCAATCACTCCTCTTCCCTCCCGCACCCACTTTCCTGTAACCACAAACTTCTGCTGAACACTCTAAACAACCAAAGTGACATTACACATCCCTGTCTAAAACTTACTTTAACCAGGAAGTAATCTCCCTCTCTTCTACATACCTTCACCCGAGTCTCACTATCCTAATAAAAACTCTTTACAGCATTTAGTAACTTACTACCTATTCCGTATACTTGCAACATCTGCCACATTGCTCCCCTATCCACTATCATATGCCTTTTCTAAATCAATAAATGCAATGAAAACTTCCCTACCTGTATCTAAATACTGTTCACATATATGCTTCAATGTAAACACTTGATCTACACATCCTTTACCCACTCTAAAGCCTCCTTGCTCATCCGAAATCCTACTCTCTGTCTTGCCTTTAATTCTTTTAATAATAACCCAACAGTATACTTTTCCTGGTATACTCGGTAAACTTATTCCACTATAATTTTTACAATCTCTTTTGTCCCCCTTCCCTTTACATAAAGGAACTATACAAGCTCTCTGCCAATCCCTAGGTACCATTCCCTCTTTCATACATTTATTAAACAAATATACCAACCACTCCAGCACTACATAACCCCCCGCTTTTAACATTTCTGTCATGATCCCGTCAGTTCCAGCTGCTTTACCCCCTTTCATTCTACGTAATGCCTCACGCACTTCCCCCACCCTCGCATTCTTCTCTTCTTCACTCCTAAAAGATGTTATACCTCCCTGGCCAGTACATGAAATGACCGCCTCCCTTTCTTCATCGACATTTAAAAGTTCCTCAAAATATTCCCGCCATCTACCCAATACCTCCAGCTCATCCTCTACTAACTCCCTACTCTGTTTTTAACTGACAAATCCATTCATTCCCAAAGCATTTTTAACTTGTTTATCACACTCCAAATTTTTTTCTTTTCATCAAAATTTCTTCACAGTGCCTCTCCCACTCTATCTTCTGCTCTCCTTTTGCACTCTCTCACCACTCTCTTCACTTTTCTTTTACTCTCCATATACTCTGCTATTCTTATAACACTTCTGCTTTGTAAAAACTTCTCATAAACTACCTTCTTCTCTTTTATCACACCCATTACTTTATCATTCCACCAAACACTCCTCTTTCCTCCTGCACCCACCCTCCTATTGCCACAAACTTCTGCCCCACATTCTAATATTGCATTTTTAACCCATTGTCTATTTTGGTCGTATATATATGTCTTACGAGCCAGTGTTTTGGATGTATTAATGCGCATAAATTCTAGCGGTTTCAAATCAAGCAGGAGAAAGTTGGTAGGCCCACATGTGAGAGAATGGGTCTGTGTGGTCAGTGTGCACCACAAAAAAAATCCTGCAGCACGCAGTGCGTAATGAGAAAAAAAAAAAAAGACCATTTTTTTGGATTAAAACGCCGACTTTGAGGTGTATTTTCGTATAGCATTTATCGTTGTATTCTTGTTTTCATGGTCTCCCGTGATAAAATGGAAAACATATTATAGAAATAGAGATGATTTTGATTAGTTTCATTATGAAAACGACCTTGAAATCGAGCTCAAAGAAACGGAAATGTTCGATTTTTACCAATGTTCAGAAATAAGCAAATCACACCACAAGTCCAATACATGTCAACTGGGGAGTCTAATATTCTTTCAATAGTGCACTGATATTATTTATACCATTTTTACAATAATGCAGTAGTCTGCATAACAGTAAATTTTGTATTTTTTGTATGAATAAAAAATCAAAATAGAAAGCAATAGTAATATAAGAGGGGCCTAGAGACATGACTAATGAACAGAGGATATTTTATTTTAGTGCCAAGAATGTCTGCATTGTTTATTCTGGACCCTATTTTGAAATTGGCATCTTTTTTAATTTGCGTGAAATTGGCCAAATTGCCAATTTCTGACCACTGTACTGGGATAGTTCAAATTGGTAAATGGGTGGTTTCTTGTACTCAATTGATAGAAAAAATGAAGTTCTAAAGAAATACCTACGAGTTTAGTCAACTGGAACAACAAAATTGGTCAAAAACAGGGCTCAAAGTCGGCGAAATCACAGATGCGTATATCTCACTCACTCAAACACACACTCACATACTCACACACTCACACGAGCTAAGACTCAACCCCAGCAACCACAAATAGGCGAGTACACTCACACACTCTCACACTCTCTCTCCTCACACACACACACACACACACACACACAACACACACACACACACAACACACACACTCACACACACACTCACACACACACTCACACCACACACACCACACACACACTCACACACACACTCAAACACACAACACACACACACACACTCACACACCCACACACACACACTCACACACACTACACACACCACACACACACTCACACACACACTCACACACACACACACACACTCACACACACACTACACACACACTCACACACACACCACACACACACACACACACACACACTCACACACCACATACACACCACACACAACACACCACTCACACACACCACACACACACACACACTCACACACACACTCACACACACACTCACACACACTCACACCACACACACCCTCACACACACACTCACACACACACCCCACACACACACCACACACACACTCACACACAACACTCCCCACAAAACCACCCACACACACTCCCCCAACACACCACACACACCCCACACAACACTCACACACCCCTTCACACACACACTCACAAAACCTCACACACTCACACCCCACCCCCCAAAAACCCCCCACACACCCCCACACACCCCACACACCACACACCACACCCCACACACAAAACACAAAACACACACACACCTCTCTTTTTTTTCTTCAGGGCAAAAATTTCTTACTAAAACCCCCCTTCCCCCACACCCCAACCCCCTTTTTTTAAATTTCCAATAATCCTTGAATTTATACATTTAAAATTCCCTTTTTTTTCGCCAAAACTTATCCTTCAACATTATTGCACCCCTCCTTTAGCTCTAACTCTATTTAAAAACCCAGGGCCCAAACCCCCATACTAGGGTTTTTTAAAAGGCTCCCTTTCCAAAACCAAACCCATCTTATTTGGAACTATTCCCCCTCCCCCAAAACCCGGGCCCAAATTCAAAAGGACTTTTCCAGAGTCTTGTCCAGATTTGGGGAAAAACAATTGCGAGACAAAAAATTTCTGGGGGGACTTCAATATCTGTTTTTTTAGCAAAAAAAATAACGGGCATCAAAAGGAATAAGCAAATTCTAGGATTAAATATTTACACTCACAAATTAATACTCCAAAAACCCGGATCACACATTCCAGCCCCCCTAATTGCCCACATACTTTGTAAACCGCTCGGGAAAACTTGGGTCATTCGGGCTTCATTCCACGGGGTTCTTTAGTGATCTTTTCCCATAAATTTACTGCCCCGGGAAAAATCACTGGGGGATAGGATGGGGCCTCCCACAGTACAAAAAAAAATGGGGGCCCAAACAAGAAACTAAAAAAACCAAAAAAAAGGGAAAAAGGCTACACAATTTTTGGACAAGACAAGATAACAAGTTCCCCAGGGAAACGAAAAACGACGCCGGGGGAAAAATTCAAAACAATTTTCCCACACCATCCTTGATAATTTTGGGGAAACCAGAAAAAGGAGGTTAGGATTAAACGAAAAACTAAACCCCGGGAAATAACTGAGAAAATTAGATAATATGAAATTCAGGGGACCAGCTGCAAAAAGATTTAAAGAAAAACAGACGGGGGATATTGCAGCACTAAATGAATTCCAAAGGGGAGGAAAGAGAACAGGGGATTTAAATAAAAGGAAAGAAAAAAGGCAAACCCACACTGCTCCAAAAAATTTGAAAAGTATAAAAAAAACCCCAAAAAGCTCTGGAACAACTAAAACAGTTGGGGTATACCCATAAGCCGTGATGGGTTTAAAACAAGAAACCTCACAAACAAAATGGGGTTTATCCCAACGAAATTTTTTAAGGGGGCCAAATTGTTTTAATTCCTACACACACCCGTTCATCAACACTTAGTAAAAAACTACCAGCTGCATAAAAATACCTTAACAAAACTCTGATAAGTTTCAAACATACTATACCAATAAAGGGGGTTTAACCCCCAAAAAAGTTGTCAACTATTAATTTGAAACCCAAAAGATTTTAAACCCAAAAAGAACAAGCACAGAACTAAAGGGGCACAGGCCCTAATAAAATCCCGTCTAATTTCCCCTTAAAAGATGGTGCTTCTGAACTGTCAATCCCAATTGCTCACGTAAAAAAAATCTATCAATCACCCCTTAAACCCCTACCGGGGGGGGGTTCAAGGAGGCCAGAGTTATCCTATCTTCAAAAAAATAGTAGGTCCCGATGTAAAACAACTTTTAAAAGGGCCCGTTTGTATACTCGTATAAAACTAAAATTCTTGGGGAGGGCGGTGTATTCTCAAATAGTTAAGTAAACCCTTTAATTTAAAAAACAACATTCTCCATGCTATCAATCGGGGGTTTAGAAGAAACCCACCAACCCGAAAACCTCCCTTTTTAATCTGATGGATTACCTGAAAAACTTTTTAAAGTCAAAGGGGGAAACCCCATAGGTATGGGTAACCTTAGACCTGCAAAAGGCCTTTGATACTGTCAACCACAATATATTAGTAATAAAAAATTTTAAGCTATCGGGATGGTTCTGTAACTGGTTTTAAGTCCCAAACCCTTTGCAACAGGAGACAAATAGGCAAAAAAAACAAAAAAACCGAAATCAAAAAACCTGCCGATAAATGTGGAGTTTCCCCCCCAAAGGGAGAAATTTTGGGGCCCCTTTTTATTCTTATTTTTTATGCAATGAATGCCTTCAGTGTCAAGTTTCAAACTCCTGTTACAGATGACAATGCCCCGGTTAGTGTTTAGGTAAAGACCCACAAGAAATTGCTAAATTTTTAAAAAACTGGAACGGGGGTCCTTTCAGCAAAAGGTTAGTAGCAACAAAATATCATTACATAGGGAAAACTGAAGCCCTTCTCTTTGGCACAAAAATTTAAAATGAGAAAAGGGGAAAAATTTTAATGTTTCCCAATTTTAATGGGAGCCCCCAATTTGGTTTCAAACAGTAAAAAAATTTGGGGAAACCCCTTTTACCCATGCATGTCCGGGAAAAAATTTATGGGAACAGTTGTAGTAAAAAAAGCGAATGCCAGACTTAAATTCCCGTATTTGACAAAACACAGTGTTACCTACTGGGCTCGCAGGGCCCTAAGTCTACCCTTATACAAATTCCAAAGGATTACCTTTTCCTTTTTTGGTACTCTGCCCCTTTGACAAAAAAAAAAATAAAGATAGACTGCAAATCCCCCCAGAAACAAAATCGTTTAAAATTTCATCCTGGGGCGGGGCCAAGAAAAACAGGGAGGGCCCGGATGAATTACAGCAGTTTGGAAAAACTGAAAGGGTTTGGGAAGGGCAGGGGTTTAAAAAAACTGAAGCTAAATCATGTTTATAAAATTGTCACAAAACAATGTCCAAATATCTTTTGTCCCAAATTTTTTCAAGGTTGGAACCAAAACAATCATAGTCTAGGGGGGGGAAAAGCACAACTTTGTATACCCAAGCATTGGGCAGGGTTCAAACACCTTTTTTTTTTTTCAGCAATAAAGGAAAAGGAAACAGAACCCGGCCCCCCACATTTTCCAAAAACCCCGCCCTAGCATGAAACCGTTCAAGAAGAGTGCCAAAAGGTTTTCTGAATGAATGAACTAAAGGAAAAGGGGGGGGGGGAAAGATTTTTTAAATTTTTTTGGCCCAACATACGGGGTAAATTTTAAACCCTATTCCTTTGTAATGACCCTCGTATTGTAATTGTCTTTAAAGACCCCCGGTGTAGTAAGGGTAGTCTTTTTAGTATGATTTAATAAGATGTTTTTCTTCATTGTAGAATAATAAGAAAATTTATAACCTTTATATATAATAAAAGGTAAAAGGCCCCCCAAATGGAAAAATCACTCTGTTTACTTTTTTGGGTTTTCCGGTTCTCTACCAATGCTGTATGTAATAATTCTATTAACTGTTTTTGTGTATCCTGAAAAAAAAACTTACTTACTTACCCATTTTTTTCCCCCCCACTAAAAAACTCCCCCACCCCCCTTCAGCTTTGTTTCATTAAAGGTAGGGACATCCAGCTTCTTCTCCTTCTACATCCACAATCATCTCTTTTTTATCATTCCACAAATCCATGCACATTCAAACACCCCATTTTTACAAATTTTTCTAAATTTTCCAACAACAATTGCAATTTATCTTCAAAATCTCCTAAAAAAAATGGCCACAGGGAAAAAAAAGAAAAACTGTGACAATTTCAGTTTGTATTAGTCTTATCTTTTAAATCCAAGCTGTCCCAACATCCTTCTTTTACCCCCTTTCTTAAAAA
Organism: Cherax quadricarinatus; assembly: GCF_026875155.1. Lineage (NCBI taxonomy): Eukaryota > Metazoa > Arthropoda > Malacostraca > Decapoda > Parastacidae > Cherax > Cherax quadricarinatus. The sequence goes on along the minus strand of NW_026488341.1, from coordinate 5,161 downwards.
TGTTAAAAAATAAACAGTGCCCCATACATCCCTATAAAAGGGCCTAAACTTTATGGAAATGTGGCAAGAAGGTATATAATACCGCAAGATAAAAATTAAGAACTTGTGAACATTGGTTTTCTTTATTGTAGACGTTTTGCCATCCAGTGGCTTTATCAAACAAATTCTGGGGACATACTTGAAGACATGGGGCTATATAAAAAAATGGGGTAATCAGTCCCTCAACCTTGGAGTAGGTGTAAAGGCCCCTTTAGTCGTGGAAAAAAACTCTGGAATTTGTTTTGATAAAGCCACGGAGGGCAAAAGTCTACAATAAAGATCCCCAGTGTTGCAAATGCTTAATTTTACTGGAAATAATTCTTCCACTTTCCCTAATCTGACCCCGTACACATAAAAGCTGTTTTTGGTTTAAGTAACCACACTACATTCTATAAATTAGAACATTGCCACTCTTGGGTATTTTATTGAGGGGAAAAGTTTCGCCCCACAGGGCTTCATCAATCCCAAGAAGGAGAATTTGAAAACAGGGGGGAGAATGAGGTAAACAGTCCCTAACCTTTTCGATGTGGTCAGTCCATCAATCTTTAATAGAATCGGCTACGGGGGGAGAAAGGGGCTTAAAACCGTTGGGAGGGGAAAGGGGCAGCAGTCATGGCGGTGTCACTTTGTTCAATGTTTGAAATAGGTCTGCCCAAGAATAAGGGGAAGCGAAAAATTCCCCAAGTATTAAGATCCCAAGAAGTTGCAGTGTCTGACAGGTTTGTAGATGAATGGTTCGAGAACCGACATGTTGATAAATTAACACAGTGCAACTTCTTGGGATCTTAATACTTTGGGGAATTTTTCGCTTGTAATTCTTGGGGACGCCCCCCTTTCAATTTTAAAAAATGTGACACCACCTATGACTGCTGCACCCCTTTACCAATGGTTTTTAACTCCTTTTCCGCACTATGCCATATTCTATTCGGGTTGTGGGTGACCACATCGACTCAAGGTTGAGGGGCTGTTTTCCTCTTCTCCCCCTGTTCAAGATTCTCCTTTGTATGGACTGATGAAGCCACTGGTGGCGAAACGTTTTTCCCCAATTAAAGAAACCCAAAAGTTGCCCCATGTGTCTAATTTTATCAAAAAGCGGTTCTTGAACCATTCATCTACAAACACTCTTTAAACATATACAGTGGTCCCCCGTTTTTCGTAATTAAAATCCATTCCTGGAGGTGCTACTATTATCGAAATCTACGATTTTTTAAAACAAATTTCCCCCCTAAGAAAAAATGAAATACAAAAATCCGTTCCTGACACCCCGAAGAATCAACAACAATTTTTTTTTCCTTTAAAGATAGATTTCTGCACAAAAAAATGAACATTCAACATGAAGTTACCTTTATTGAAGGCTGTTGTTGTGAATGGGAAAACAAAGGGGGAGGAAGGGGGGAAAAAGAGGTTATTGTTTGGGAAAGGGGGAAACCCCCCCCATAAGGAGGGTAGGGGTTGGGATAAATACATGAGTGGGAGGGGTTCATTTGATGGGACTTTCAATCGGAAACCCTACCCGCCCTGTATGGGCCATAGGCCTTTTGCGTGCCCTTTATTCTTATGTTTTTTGTAAGAAAGGGGGAACATTTCGCAGGCCTTTGGGCCCCTACTACAGGTCCTTTACAATTTCATCCCACTAAAAAACATTTGCCCAACCCAACTTTCACTGCTACCCCAAAAAATAAGCTCGAAACAAGTCCCCCCCTTCACTCATTATTTTCCAACCTAAAATTTTAAAAACTTATTTCTTGGGGAGCATTTTAAAATTGGGTTGGGCAAATGTTTTTTGGGGGGATGAATTTAAAGGAGAGGAAAGGAGGGAAAAGAAGAGGGAAAAAAAGAACATGAAGGGAAAAAAGGGAAGCGTTTCGCCCGGGGGCCCGCCCGGCGCGGGGGGGGCGGGGGGCCGTGGGGGGGGGGGGGGGGGGGGGGGAGGGGAGGGGGGGGGTGGCGGGGGGGCGGCGGGCGGCGGCGGCGGCGGCGGCGGCGGCGGCGCGGCGGGCGGCGGCGGGGGCCCGGCGGGGGCGGCGGCGGCGGCGGCAGCGGCGGCGGGGCGGCGGGGGTGGCGGCGGCGGCGGCAGCGGCGCAGCGCAGCAGCGCAGCAGCAGCAGAAACTAAGGAGGTGGGCAAGGGGGGGCCCTTTCGGCTCAAGTAAAACCATTCCCCAGGATGGGAAAATATCCTCTTGCTTATTTTTTGAAATACTGTAACTACCGGGGATTTTTGCTTTATGGGTTTTACTGACAAAAAATTAGTGAGTTTCAATGCTTTCTCTCATCTTAAGTCGTCTTTTTTAATAACTATTTAGCTTCACGAATTTCAGAGGTGCCCAACATCGCTCTATGTTGAACACATGCTTTTTTTGCGGTCACATTTCTGCAAGCATTTTTTTTTCGGGGTATTCAATGCCAAGTTCTGGCTGTTTCCCCCACATATACTTTTTCACACCCCCCCCCATGGTATAGTGTAGATTTTCCGCACTTGTCCAGAATCACTTGGGTTTTTGTATCAGGTTCCTAATAGTAGTTGAAGAGCTGGTAGATATTTTAGCCAGTTTTCTGTCAAACATTTTTGAAACATTAGTGGCAACGTTGCTGACCGGTTAAAATGATGTAACTTGGAGGCTTTTCTTCAATTTGATAGGTGTTGGTCTTGCTGAGGATACGTGTCGCACGTTTCCTGCAGTCACGTATGAAGTGTAGGGGAAAGTGCAGTGAACTAAAAGAGTTGGTGATGTATGTACATTCTTCTTCGAGAGACTGTGGACTGGAAATTCTGTAGGCTCTCAGAAAGAAGCCAATAACTACCCCTCTTTTAGTTTCTTGTGTCATGGTGAGAGAAGAAATGTAGAAGATCGTTCTTGTAGGTAGGCTTCCGGTAGACTTTAAAAGAAAGTTTATTTTCCCCTGTGCGTAAGAGAACGTCGAGAAAAGGTAATTCTTCAAGGAACTCATTGCTGCAGATTCTGAGTGCATGCAGGAAGAAGCCTATAATTACACCATGTTTGGTTTTGGTGTCGTGGTGAGAGTAGAAGTGGAGAAGATCGTTTTGGTTGGTGGGTTTTCGATAGACTTTAAAACGAAGTTCGTGGTCAGCTTTGCAGAGCAGAACATCAAGGAAAGGAAGAGTGTTGTCGACTTCTTCTTCAAGTGTGAACTGGATTGAATGACTGCAACAAATTATATGTGGGCGAAACATCAAGAGACCTCCAAACACATATTTCAGAACACCAATATGCAAGCAGGACTGACAATACAAGGAATGCCTGTGTACAACATCGCAATTCACACAACCATTTAATTAACTACAGAAACTCAAGACTTATCGCCACAGAAGACAACACTCAATACCGAAGAATCTTGGAATCATCGCTTATCTCTATAACCAACAATTTCAACCAGAACAACGGCTTCTATAACATAGCTGAACCACTCGCCAAGAAACTTCATCGCTATCCCACATAAGAACATAGAACACTGCAGAAGGTCTACTCACAACTTGTCCAATACCCCTGCCAAGCTACCCAAGACTCTATAACCCCACCCGGTAGATCATCAGATGCAGCATTCTCCACCTGACCTCAACATTCTGAACATGACTATAAATACTCCCGTACCTTCCACCCCAGGTAGATCTGTGTGTGACTTGAAAAAGCCCACTGTGTGGGTGAAACTTTGTCAATAAAGGATCACATTATACTGCATATGTGTTTATATTTCCATTAAATCCATTATTTCTGGTTCTTACCTGGTTCGACACCCTCAATACCTTATTAATATCTCCTTTGTTTATGCCCGTCATCCACTTATACACCTCAATGACATCTCTCATTCTACGTCACTCCAGAGAGTGAAGATTTAAGGCTTTAAGTCTATCTTCATACGGGAGATTCCTTACACAGTAAATCATTTTAGTCATTCTTCTCCGTATGTTCTCCAATAAGTCTATATCCATCCTGAAGTAAGGAGACCAAAACTGAGCAGCATAATCTAAATGAGGCCTCACCAGTGATGAATAGAGCTGTAAAATAACTTTTGGGCTTCTGTTACTTATACTTCTTGAGATAAATCCAAGTAATCTGTTTGCCTTGTTGTGCACACTTAGGCACTGCTGCCTTGGCTTTAGGTTTCTGCTTACCATGACACCCAAGTCCTTTTCACACTCTGTATGATGAAGCTCTACTTCACCTAGTTTATAGCTTCGAGGGTTATTTCCATTACCAAGGACCAGTACCTTACACTTATCCACACTGAACTTCATCTGCCATTTTTCAGACCAAGACATTAATTTGTCTAAATCCTCCTGCAGTTCATTGCTATCCTCCTCAGAAAGAATCATATGGCCTATCTTTGTATCATCAGCAAACTTGCTCATGTCACTCGTAATCCCTTCATCAAGGTCATTAACCCTTTGACTGTCGCAGGCCCCTTTCTGAAACTGTCATTCTATGCCGCAAAATATTCGAAAAAAAAAAATTATTTTTTCTTATGAAAATGTTAGGAATATTTTTCTGAGTGTTTTAAGCCTAAAAAAATTTTTTGCCATCAGTACTTACCGAGATATAGAGCCGCAAAGTTTGCATAAAGTGACGTGCGTACGGCAACAGTGGCAACTGCCGCCCACCCGGTATTCTTTTATTTACTCTAATTCAAAAGTTTCTTGCATTTTTCAATATTTTTCTTTTCCAAGTAACTTATGTGGCCTGTGAGACCAATGTAAGGTGCATTGTTCAAATATACACTCATTGTTTACAACACAATAACTGAACAAACTTTATCACTATTAGTTTGTGTATACACTTTGTTTACACAAACAAACAATACAAAACAATGTTTATTACTATTGTTCCATAATATATATACATATGTACAGTCACTGAACACGTTCCTAGAACTGCTGCAGCTTGTGGAACTCTTTGAAACATGGGTATATACAGAGTGGCACTTCACACTCCTCGCACATAAAACGAGTGTCTCTGCGTGTTTGTGGGAGTTTTGTGGTATGTGTACATACATAACACCTCTTCTGAGCATTTTTCTTGGCAGTAGTATGAGGCAGTTGTATGGGGTAGTGATCACCAGGCCTGAAACGAGATGACGTGTGTTGGTAATTTCGGTGGGCACGT
>NW_026488330.1:0-22619 GCF_026875155.1 Cherax quadricarinatus | reverse complement strand
TTTCCTTGATTGAGGTTTGTAGTATCTGGTCCCCAAGCCTGTACTCCGTCTGAGGTCTTTTTTGCCCTTCCCCAATCTTCATGACTTTGTACTTGGTGGGGCAGAGCTCCAGGAGCCAGTCGCGGGACCAGGCCTGCAGCCTTTTAAGATCCCTTTGTAGTTCTGCCTGGACCTCGTCCAATTGAATTCTTCTCATCAACTTCACCTTATCAGCAAACAGGGACACTTCTGAGTCTATTCCTTCCGTCCTGTCGTTCACAAATACCAGAAACAGCACCAGACCTAGGACTGACCCCTGTGGGACCCCGCACGTCCCAGGCGCCCACTCTGACACCTCGCCACGTACCATGACTCGCTGTTGTCTTCCTGACAGGTATTCCTTGATCCATTGCAGTGCCTTCCCTGTTATCCCTCCCTGGTCCTCCAGGTTTTATACTGATCTCTTGGGTGGAACTGTGTCAAACACCTTCTTCCAGTGCGTATGTGCGCGTGCGTGCGTGTTTGTGTGTGTGTGTGTGTGTGTGTGTGTGTGTGTGTGTGTGTGTGTGTGTGTGTGTGTGTGTGTGTGTGTGTGTGTGTGTATGTGTGTGTGTGTGCTCACCTAATTGTACTCGCCTAATTGTACTCACCTAATTGTGGTTGCAGGCCTCTTCACTGATCGCTAATGGGTCCTCTCTCTCTCTGCTTCCTGAGCTTTGTCATACCTCTTATGTATGGTTCCTGCCTACACTACTTCACTTGCTAGGCTATTCCACTTGCTGACAACTCTGTGACTGAAGAAATACTTCCTAACGTCCCTGTGACTCGTCTGAGTCTTCAGCTTCCAGTTGTGACCCCTTGTCCCTGTGTCCCCTCTCTGGAACATCCTATCTCTGTCCACCTTGTCTATTCCCCGCAGTATCTTGTATGTCGTTATCATGTCTCCCCTGACCCTTCTGTCCTCCAGTGTCGTCAGTCCGATTTCCCTTAACCTTTCCTCGTACGACATTCCCTTGAGCTCTGGGACTAGCCTTGTTGCAAACCTTTGTACTTTCTCCAACTTCTTGACGTGCTTGACCAGGTGTGGGTTCCAGACTGGTGCTGCATACTCCAGTATGGGCCTAACATACACAGTGTACAGTGTCTTGAACGATTCCTTATTAAGATATCGGAACGCTATTCTCAGGTTTGCCAGGCGCCCGTATGCTGCAGCGGTTATTTGGTTGATGTGTGCCGCCGGTGATGTGCTTGGTGTTATGGTCACCCCAAGGTCTTTCTCCCTGAGTGAGGTCTGTAGTCTCTGTCCACCTAGCCTATACTCTGTCTGCGGTCTTCTTTGCCCCTCCCCAATCTTCATGACTTTGCATTTGGCTGGATTGAATTCGAGAAGCCAGTTACTGGACCACATGTCCAGCCTGTTCAGGTCTCTTTGCAGTCCTGCCTCATCCTCGTCCGATTTAATTCTTCTCATCAACTTCACGTCATCTGCGAACAGGGACACTTCAGAGTCTATTCCTTCCATCATGTCGTTCACATATATCAAAAATAGCACTGGTCCTAGAACTGACCCCTGTGGGACCCCGCTCGTAACAGGCGCCCACTGTGATACCTCTTCACGTACCATGACTCGTTGCTGCCTCCCTGTCAGGTATTCCCTTATCCATTGCAGTGCTTTCTCTTTTACATGCGCCTGATCCTCCAGCTTCTGCACTAATCTCTTGTGGGGAAATGTGTCAAAGGCCTTCCTGCAGTCAAGGAAAACGCAATCTACCCACCCCTCTCTCTCGTGTCTTACTTCTGTTACCTTGTCATAAAACTCCAGGAGGTTTGTGATACAAGATTTGCCTTCCATGAACCCATGCTGGTTTTCATTTATAATCTTGTTCCTTTCCAGGTGTTCGACCACTCTCCTCCTGATAATCTTCTCCATGACTTTGCACACAATACATGTCAGAGAGACAGGTCTGTAGTTTAGTGCCTCGTTTCTGTTTCCTTTCTTAAATATGGGGACTACATTAGCTGTCTTCCATTTCTCAGGTAGTTGCCCAGTTTCAAGGGATGTGTTGAAGATTGTGGTTAGAGGCACGCACAACATCTCTGCTCCTTCTCTAAGGACCCATGGGCAGATGTCCGGTCCCATCGCCTTTGAGGTGTCAAGGTCACTTAAGAGCTTCTTCACCTCCTCCTCAGTTGTTCGTATGTCATCCAACGCTTGTTGGTATATTCCCTCTTGATGTTCCCTTCTGTGCTGTCTTCCCACAGCCCTTCCTGTCTCTACTGTAAAAATTTCCTTAAATCTCCTGTTCAGCTCCTCACATACCTCCTGATCATTTCTTGTGAGTTCTCCACCTTCTGTCCTTAATCTGATCACCTGGTCTTTGACTGTTGTCTTCCTCCTGATGTGGCTATACAACAGTTTCGGGTCAGTCTTGATTCTCGATGCTATGTCATTTTCATACTGTCGCTGGGCCTCCCTCCTTACCTGTGCGTACTCATTCCAGGCTCTGCGACTGATCTCCCTATTTTCGTGTGTTCTCTGCCTTCTGTACTTTTTCCATTCTCTATTGCACTTTGTTTTTGCCTCCTTACACCGTCGGGTAAACCGGGGGCTCGTTCTGGTCTTCCCGTTGTCACTGTTGCCCTTGGGTATAAACCTTTCCACTGCCTCCTTGCATTTTGTTGTTACATATTCCATCATTTATTTACTGGCTTTCCTGCCAGTTCTCTGTCCCACTGGACCTCCCACAGGAAGTTCTTCAACCCTATGTAGTCCCCTCTTTTATAATCAGGCTTTTCCCATTCAACTCCTGTTATTCTCTCCACTTGCAGCTCTACTATGTATTCAAAGCACAGAACCACGTGGTCGCTAGCTCCTAGGGGACTCTCATACTTGATGTCCTCAATGTCTGAGCTGCCCAGGATGAACACAAGGTCCAATCTTGCTGGTTCATCCTCCCCTCTCACTCTGGTAGTGTCCTTAACATGTTGGTGCATGAGGTTTTCCAGCACCACGTCCAACATCCTGGCTCTCCATGTTTCGGGACCCCCATGTGGCTCCAGGTTTTCCCAGTCAATCTCCCTGTGGTTGAAATCCCCCATAACCAGCAACTTTGCTCTGATGGAGTGAGCTCTTCTTGCCACCTCAGCAAGTGTGTCCACCATTGCTCTGTTGCTCTCTTCATATTCCTCTCTTGGCCTCCTGCAGTTCTGTGGTGGATTATACATCACTGCAATGACCACTTTGTGTTCCCCAAACTGAAGTGTACCTGCTATGTAGTCTCTTTCTCCCATCTCATCTATGCCTTCCATTTTCTCGAATTTCCATCTGTTTTTTTACGAGCAGAGCAACCCCACCTCCCCCCCTGCCCCTTCTATCTTTCCTCATGATCTGGAATCCTGGTGGGAAGATTGCATCTGTTATTGTCTCTGTGAGTTTTGTTTCTGTAACTGCTATGATGTCTGGGGACTTCTCGTTGATTCTTTCTTGCCATTCCTCATGTTTATTCGTTAATCCATCTGCATTTGTGTACCAAACCTTCAACTTCTGTTTTAATACTGTAACTGTGGTGCGAGGGGTGGAAACAGAGGGATCGGTGTGTGATGGTTGGTTTGGATTGTTCAGTTGCCTTGGGGGTGTCGTGGCTGGAGTCCTTCTGCAGGTGTTTCTGGGGGGTGTGCTTGTCCTTCCATTTGATCCTGGGTTATTCTGCTCTCCTTTTTCATTTCCTCCCATTTCTCCTTTCATTTTTGAACTCTCTCTTTCATTGTCTTCCTTTCGTCCTGTGTTCTGTCTCGATCGAGGCACACACTCCAGAACTCCTGCTTGCCTCTCAGCCGTGCTTTCTCCTGCAGGATCATGGTTCGGGTTGATTCTGCCTTGAAAATTACTTTGAGAGGCCGATTCCTTTTCTTTGTGAACCACCCAATTCTCCGAAAATTTGCCACCTGGGTCATATCCCCCTCGCCTATCACCTTCATGATATCTTCAATCGCTTTTTTCTCCTCCTGCTTTCTTTTATCATAAGTTTCCCCTTTAGCTTCGTGTAGCCCATAGACAAACACGGATCTCTCCCTTTCCACCTCCCACTGTGACTCCCATTGCATCCTCTGATGTGTTTTAGTTCCTTCCCGTGGAGTGTTGCTTCCTTCAGTCCCTTCCCTAGTTATGGCCCCTATGCTTCTTGGTTTGTCCTTCCTGCTCACCTGTTCCTGGCCCCCACAGGTATCTGGTAAGGTCCTTGCACATGTCCTAGTTACTTCAATGTCTTCCAACCTCTCATTCTGTCCTAGTGTGCTCCCTGTCTTTGTTTTGGACCCATGTGGGTTTGACAGGACCTCTGCATACAGTTTAGTTTCCATGCTTCCTTCAGACCTGTTGTCTGTGTTTGACGTAGCCATTGCCGATGCTACTTCTGTAATTTCTTTGTCTCTGTGCTGTTTCAGATGTCTCAGCTCCTCTTCTAATCTCTCTATCTTGATTTCTGCTGTTGTGGCCTGTTGCTTCCACCTTCTGCTGCTAACCTCTCTTCCATCTTCCTTTCCAGCTCATCTAGTCTCCTTCCCCAGTCTTCCTCCCTTTTTTTGAGCTCTACCTCCCACTCCTCCCTCCCAGATTCGTCCTTGGAGCCCCTTGTCCTCATCCTGGTTCTTGGTTCCCCCGTTGCTCCACAGAAGGGAGGACGGGTTGTTAGGGGGAGGGGAATAGATGGTTAGGAGGAGAGAGGATGGATGGTTGAGGGGGAGGATGGTTATTGGAGGGGCAGAGATAGTTGGGGAGGGGGTTAGATGGTTTGAGGAAGAGTGGGGATGGATGGTTATGGGGGAGGAGGAGGATGGTTAATGGAGGGAGAGAGGTAGTTGGGGGGTTAGACGGTTTGGGGAGGGGTTAGGTGGCTAAGGTGAGGTGGTTAGGGGAGGGGGCGTACGTGTTTGTGTCAAGTGTGTGTCAAGTGGGGGAGGGTGTGTGTGTATGTGTGTGTGTGGTGTTTGTGTGTGTGGTGTGTGTGTGGGGTGTGTGTGTGTGTGGGGTATGTGTGGTGTGTGTGTGTGTGTGTGTGGTGTGTGTGTTGTGTTTTGGTGTGTGTGTGTGTGTGTGTGTGTGTGTTTGTATGTGTGTGTGCATGTGTGTGTGTGTGTGTAAGTGTCTACCCTTCTGTGTGTGTACTTGTGTGTGAGGGAGGGAGGGTTAGGGGGGTAGGTGGTGTGGTTGAAAGATCCGTCGTGTATGCACAAATTTAGTCTCATTTATCTTTCCCAATTATGCTACTCTCTCCACTTATTGCCCTTTCTGGATTTACGTATTAATTGTTGCTGGTTATTATCATTTTCCTTGTTCACATTGAGAGAGGACTTTCTAGCTTCCTAAGTATTCTTACTGCTAATAACTACCGGTAGAAACACTGCCTGTGTGCATGTGTGTGTGTGTGTGTGTGTGTGTGTGTGTGTGTGTGTGTGTGTGTGTGTGTGTGTGTGTGTGTGAGTGTGAGAGAGTGTCTTGTGCGGTGTAATGACTGGGCCCCAACTTCTTGTGACCTGACACAAAACCCCCCTGGGACTTGACCCTAGCACCGTCTTACAATGTTGCCCTTAAAAGCTTGTCCCACCTACCTTTTCACACTCGTCAACACTATATTCTCTATGTCTATGCTATTTCTATTCTAATTCTGGTAATAGCTTGCAGGATTGAGTGACCAGTATTAAACAGTATGCAGTGTGTGTGTGTGTGTGTGTGTGTGTGTGTGTGTGTGTGTTGTGCGCGTGTGCGTGCGCGCGTGCGTGTGTGTGTGTGGTGTGTGTGTGTGTGTGTGTGTGTGTGTGTGTGTGTGTGGTGCTTGCGCGCGCGCGTGTGTGTGTGTGTCTACATAAGAGCTTGCTTTGTATATTATGCTATTGACCAAAATGCAGTTGCAACACACGTCTTTAAGACCACAGGTGACATTACACAACATTATCTTAGACCCAGTTTTTGGGTAAATCTTTACCGTCTTTATGCATATTATAAGTTAATTTTACACTATGTTTATCAAAATATTACATAATTAAATACATTTGTTACTCTACTAACATGTCTCACATATCTTTCCCAAACCTATAAATCCACCCAAGTGCTGCTTTAATTAATGTAAGTGTTCCTAACTTATGTATTTCAGTGTTTACACATGATTTGCATATTCCTTTCACTTTCTGAATTCACAAACCTCTTTGTTACGCATATTTTGTCTTTCCCATCACTTCAACCATCATAATTCTGACATACGTTTTACCTTGTATGATCAACAGTCATATTCCTTTATAATTATTACATTCTTTAAAGTTTTCCCCTTTTCTTCTTTTATAAACATTACGAACAAAATCATGGACTATTCCTATACTTTATTACAACTGCGTCAGACACTTCAAGCTTAATTCATTGTAAATTTCCTATTTTTAACCTTATTGCCTCATTTCTTTCATACTGACTGGCTGATTCTGTTGACAGCAGAGTTAGGCTGACAGCAGAGTCAGCCAGGCTGACAGCTGTACCACAGAACTGTGCTCTTCTTTATTTTGAATTATTATGCTGACCTTACAAGTTTTCTTCTGGTGTTTACTTTTCACTTTCATCTACACATAAACATCACTACAAACACCATGCTACCAACACACACACATATACATACATGTGTAAACTTTCTCATAAACACATCTGCACTCTCACACACGATTGTTTAAATTAAACAATATTATATAAATAGTGAGAGAGACTTAAGAAAATTCTTGATTATATAACTTCAAATTTCTTAAGACAATTGGAATGAGGGTTACAATATTTGGATGAAATATCTTGGGAAAATATGTAAATATATGAAGAAGTGACTAACTTGAGAGACTTGTGGTTAATTAAGACAAAGAAAATATTCTTATAAATCATCTTAATGAACACTTTGTTAAAGTAGAATTAATTATTAAATAATTCTCTCAGTTTTCACACATACACCTCTTTCAACTCTTCATTAATTACATTAAAACATTCACCACCACACATGCAAAACCAAAACTTTCGGTGATGAAAATAAAAACTGTCAACTTGGATGATTCGCTCTCTTGACAATAATAATTTTGGTGGTGGCTGCCACAACCTGGCCCATACTGTTATGTACTGTGATGTGTGAATGTTAACATATATTGCACACTGAATGTTGTGGTGCACTATGTTGCAGAGATATGACACACTGAATGTTGTGGTGCACTATGTTGCAGAGATATATGGCACCAAGTCAGTAAGTAATGAAAAAGAGACAACTGTAGAAGAGAACTATTGAATGAAGAAGTTTGCTTTGACAGGTGAAAGTTTGTCTGCTAGTGTGAGTTTTTTCACCACCATCGTTGTGTTGTGATGTGTATAAAGTCTGATACAAAAGAGTTAATAACACTCTGTGCAACCTGTTTGGTAAACATCAGATATAAAAGAATCCTGCCAAGAAGTTTTCAAAGGGTTCTGCGGGAAGATTAAAGTGGATAAGACTTACTGCTTTGTCACCAGGAGACTTTTTTTGGGAAAGTCTCGGAGGTTTTTTTAGGAAAAATGTTGGCAGAACTTTGTTGAAAAAAATTAGGGTAGCTGTTCCTTTGTAAGAAAGATCAATCAAGTCAGCTGGTATATATAACACATAAAAACTATAGAAACACAAAAAAAAAAGCAAAGCATATAAAACGCATAATACATAAAACAATTTAAAATAACGTAAAACAGTAAAAAACGCAAAGACCAGACAGAAACACAGAAACCAGTACAATACACAGAAAATCATACAGTAACACAGAAAATCATACAGTAACACAAAAAATCAGTACAAAAACACAGAAGACCATACATAAACAGAAAATCAGTACATACACAAAAAATCAGTACATAACACAAAAATCATACAGTAACACAGAAGACCAGACAAACACAAAAATCATACAGTAACACAGAAAAAACATACAAAACACAAAATCAGTACAGTAACACAGAAAACAGTACAAAAACACAGAAAACGACAAAACACAGAGAAACAGTACAGTAACACGAAGAACAGTACAAAAAAAGAAAACAAACAATAACCAGAAACCATACAATAAAACAGAAGAACATACAGTAACAAAAAACTACGTAAACAGAAACATACAGTAACACAGAAAACATTAAATAACACAAACAACTACAGAAACACAGGAAAAAGTCAGAAACACAGGGGAAAACAGTCAGTAACACAAGAAACAGACATAACACAAAAGAACAGACAGTAACTCAAAGAACTACGTAACACAAAAAACAGTACAGAACACAGGAAAAGTACAGAAACAAGAAGAACAGTACATAACACAGAAAACATACAGTAACACAGAAGAACAGAATAACACAGAAGAACAGTACATAACAGAGAAACAGTACATAACACAGAGGAACAGTACAATACACAGAAGAACGTACATAACACAGAAAATCAGAAAAGTAACACAAAGAACATCAATAACCATGGGAACAGTACAGAACAAGAAAACCAGCCAGAAACACTAGAACAGAAGTAACACAGAAACCAGACGTAAACGAAGACCATAACACAGAAGACCATACAGTAACAAAAGACCAGTACAGAACACAGAAGACCGGTAACCAGAAAACAGTACAAACACAAAACCATTAAAGTAACCAGAAACCAGTATAGTACCACGGCCCCATACAGAAACACAGAAGAAAGTTACACAGAAAAAAGTACAAAACACAGAGGAACAGTACAAAACACAGAGAAACAGTACAGTAACACAAAAAATAGTACCGTAACACAAAAGAACAGTACAGTAACAGAAAACAGTACAGAAAAACCAAAACATACATAACACAGAAAACATTTTCAATAACACAGAAAACAACATAAACAGGAAAAAGAAACAAACAAGGGGAACAGTACAGAACACAAAAACAGTACAGTAAACAGAAAACAGTACAGAAACTCAGAAGAACAGACAGAACACAGAGAAACAGTACAGTAACACAGAAAACAGTACATAACACAGAAACAGTACAGTAACACGAAGAACAGTACATAAACAAAGAACAGTACAGTAACAGAGAAACAGACAGTAACACAAGGAACGTCAAAAACACAAAGAACAGTACATAACACAGAAAATCTACAGTAACACAGAAAACATACAAAAACACATAGGCAGTAAGTAACACAGAAAACCAGCACAAAAACAAAAGGGAACAGTACAGTAACACAGAAGACCAACAAAAACACGAAGACCAGTACAGTAACACAAAACCATACAGAAACGCAGAAACCAGTACAGTAACGCAGAAGCCCATACAGTAAGCAGAAGACCAGTACAGTAACGAGAAGCCCGTACAGAAACGCAGAAGCCCATACAGTAACGCAAAGACCTACAGTAACACAGAAACCAGTCAGTAACACAGAAGACCAGTACATAACATAGAAACCAACAAAAACACAAAGCCCAACGAAAAAGAAACCAGTACAGAAACACAAAAACCCATACAGCAACACAGAAGACCAGTATAGAAACACAAAGCCCATATGCAACACAAAGCCCATAGAGCAAAAAGAAGCCCATACAGTAACACAGAAGACCAGTACAGTAACACAGAAGACCATACAGAACACAGAAACCAGTACAAACACACAAGCCCATACATAACACACAAACCAGTACTAACAAGAAAACCAGTACACACAAAACATACAATAACACAGAAGACCATAATAAAACACAGAAGACCAAACAGTAACACAGAAAAAGTAACACAAAAGAACATAAAAAAACACAGAGGAACCGTAAAAACACAGAAAATCAGTACCGTAACACAGAAGAACAGTAAATAAACAGAGGAAGAGTACAGTAACCACAAAATCATATCGTAACACAGAGAACAGTACAGTAACACAGAGAAACAGAAACAGTAACACAGAAACAGTACAGTAACCAGAAACAGTACAGTAACACAGAAGAACAGTAAGAACACAGAAAACATAAGAAAACCAGAAAAAACAGTACAAAACACAGAGGAACAGTAAAATAACACAGAAAACAGTACATTAACACAGAAACAGTACATAACACAGAAACCGTACATTAACACAAAGACCGTACGAAAACCAGAAGACCAGTACATAACGCAAAAAACCATACAGTAACCAGAAGACCATACAGTAACCAGAAGACCATACAGAAACGCAGAAGACCAGTACAGAAACGCAAAAGACCATACAGTAACGCAAAGAAAGTACAGAACGCAGAAGACCATACAGTAAGCAGAAACCCAGTACAAAAACGCAGAAGACCAGCATAACCAAAAACCCTACATTACACAGAAGACCAGACATTAACACAAAGACCATCATTAACACAGAAAACCAGTACATTAACACAAAACCATACATTAACACAGAAGACCAGTACTTTAACACAAAAGGGCCATACTTAACACAGAAGACCAGTACATTAACACAGAAGACCAAACATAACACAGAAGCCCAGTACAGTAACACAAAGACCATACAGTAACACAGAAGCCCAGTAACACGAAGAACAGTCAATAACACAAAAACAACAGGAAACACAGAAAACCTATAGTAACACAAAAACCAAAATAGTAACAGAAGACCATATAGTAAAAAAAAAACCCAGAAACAGAAACACAGAAGACCTTACAGTAACACGAAACCATCAGAACACAGAAACCATCATAACACAAAGACCATGCATAACACAAAAACCCAGTACAGTAACGCGAAACCAGTACATTAACCAAAACCCATACATTAACACAGAAGACCAAACATTAACACAAAGACCATACATTAACACAAAAACAGTACATTAATACAGAAACCGTACTTACACAAAGACCATACATTAACACGAAACCATACATTAACACAGAAGACCAGACATAACACAGAAGACCAAAACACAAAAACAGTACAAAACACAGAAGACCATATAGTAACACAGAAGACCAAAAGTAACACGAAGACCATACAGAACGCAAAAGACCAGTACAAAAACGCAGAAACCAGTAAGTAACCAGAAGACCATACATTAACCAGAAGACCATACATTAAACAAGAAAACAGTACATTAACACGAAACCAGACATAACAAGAAGACCATACTTTAATACAGAAGACCATATTTTAACACAGAAGACCAGTACATTAACACAAAGACCATACATTAACCAGAAGACCTACAAAAACACAAAGACCAGTACAGAAACACAAAAGCCCAAAAAGAAAACACAGAAGACCTAACCAGAAAACATACAATAACCAGAAGCCATTAAATAACACAAAAACCCCCAAAATATTAACACAGAAACCAGTATAGAAACCAGAAGACCAGTATAGTACACAAAAGACCATATAGTAACAAAATCATACATTTCACAGAAGCCCAGTACGAACACAAAGACCAGTACAGTAACACAAAGACCATACATACACAGAAAACCTTTTCAGTAACAGATAACAGAAGAGTAACAAGAAGAACATAAAGAAACACAGAAAAATCAGTACAGTAACCAGAAGACCATACAGAACACAGAAAACCAGTTCAGTAACAGATGAACAGAAGAGTAACACAGAAAACAGACGAACAAGACGAACAACAAGTAACACAACACATAAGTAACACAGAAAACAAACAGTAACGCAGACGAACAAAGGAAGGGGCTTTGTTATGAAATATGGGAAAAATTTCTGGGATCGCCAGCGAAAAATATATCTATTGTTACCGTTAACCGGTTATTAATGAACTGTTGTTGGGATTTTTATTAATTTTAACCCCGGTGAATGAACACAAGAACGGAGACACAAGCAACGGGGGGGTCAAAGGCTCAGAACTTAGTTTTCTGGGAGTGCATTACTGCTACACAACCATGGTATGAAACGTCAGTGACAACCCTACAAGTGATAAACCAAAAATTATTAGTAAAAAAAAGGGAAGGGGGCCCACTAGGCCCCCCCAAGGGGGCTAGGGGCACCCTTCCACACAGTTACAAAATACAAAGATCAAAGGAGTGTGAAAGGGTTTAAGAATTACGAGAGGTTGGTTAACAAGTGAAATGGAGGGCAACAAAATGAAGCGAAAAAATTTATAAGAAAAAGAAAAAAAAAAAAATTAACTAAGCAGGGGGGCAGAGTAGGCCTTCTTAAGCAGTGACGTCTAACAGGTTGTGTCCCATTTAAATAAAAAGTTACTTACCGAGTCAAGTGAATTCACCAAAAGTAAAACCTTAAGGAGCGGATGTAGGCATAAGTGGAAAAAACTACACGGGTGAAGGATTTTTTAAAATTGTTAAAAGGGCCCACTTACGACAAAGGATCAGCAAATGGGAACTTGTATCGCTCCCACCAGAAGTCCTTCCACTTTTTTGGTTGGAGTTGTCAATTCTGGTCCTGCACACTTAGATACGGGCACTCACTCCTGCAACTATTACGAGAATTAGAGTAGAAAAAGCATAGATAAAGTGGAAACAGGGTTTTATGAGCGGATGAAGGGAGGGCGAGCTAGTGAGGATTAACCGTCAAACGCGCGCGCGCGCGCACACACACACACACACACACACACACACACACACACACACACACACACACAAACCCCACACACACACACACACAACACACACACAAAATCAACACACAAAAACAACCACACACACACACACACACACACACACACACACACAGAGCTGTGTAAACGGTCCCCCACAACCAACCCCCCCAACCACCCACCCCGACTCCCCCACTCTCCTTCACTTTTGTCCACCCCCAACCATCCCCCCCCTCATAACCCCCCAAACACACACACACACACACACACCACAACACACACACCCCCTCCACTGAGTGGGCAAATACGAAATACGATAGACACACGCACTACACACACAACACACACAACCATACACACACACACACAACACACACATGTCAGCATAGTTCTACCCGATTCCCCGCTTATATAGCAAAAAGCATCATCCATTCTTTAGACACAGATCCCCCTTTTAGGCCTGTGCTTTGTTTGGATGTCACGGGAACGATGGTGGGCTCATGCCCCTGTCCCCCTCACCGGGGGGCAACCAACCAGGCGTAACAGGGAAGGCAGCGGGGGTTTCCCTCCCCACTCAGTCTGACAAAATATTTTCCACCTACAAGTGTGTCTACTTTCAACCCCACATTTCTCCATTTAAAAACCCTTTACGAACACACACACACAGAGGGGACACAGGGGCAAGGGTCACAACTGAAGCTGAAGACTCTGACGATCACAGGACTTTTGGGAAATATTTCTTCGTCATAAGTTGTCAGCAATGGAATAGCCTAGCAAGTGAAATATAAGGCAAACCATACTAGTTTTTAAGAAAGGTATGCAAAGCCAGGAGCAAGAGAGAGAGAGGGCCCAGTAGCGACGTGAAAGGCGGGGCCAGGTGTCTCGACCCCTGCAACCACAAATTTGGTGATACAAATTAGGGGAGTACACACGCACACTTAAGGCACCCCTGTTAAAGCGGCACCTTCCCCCTCCTTCCTTTTCCCCCCCACTCCCACCTAAACTTTTGGGGCTTTCTCCTCTCTCTTTTCACCTCCCTTCCATCCACTTCCATACTCATTTCCCCACTCTCTCTCATCCTCATTTCCACCATCTTCCCATCTCACTCTCTCTCCTACTTTATCCACCTTTCCCCCTCCCCCCTCTTTCCCCCCCCCTCTCTCTCCCCCCTAGCCTCTCCCACACTCCCCTTTTTTCCTTCCCCCTATACCCTCTTGTAACCTAAAAACTCTCCTTTACACTGTACCCCCTCCCACCCCTATCCCTTTTTCCCTCGCCCAACGTCCCTACCGCTCCCCCACTTACAACAACCCTCCTCACATAAACTTCGTTCTGTGGTAAAATGGACAAAACCAAGGCGAGAGCCAGGGCTATGGAGACGAAGTGGGAAGGATTTTTGGATCAGAACTGGGAAGGAAAAGAGAGTTTGGGAAAAGGGGATAGAGGGAGTTTAACGCAGAGAGCAAAAAGGGGGAGAAAAATGCTTTAGTAGCAGAACCAAGAAAACGTCGCTCAGAAGGGAACTGAGAAACCGAAAGAGCCAAAAGAAAAAAAAAAAAAACAATACAGACAAACATCGGGAAACTTCTAAACAGACACAGAAAAGGGGAAGGGGGGAGCAAGGAAGCTAACTGTATGTAAAGGTCCAGTCAGCCCCCACACGGGCCAAGGGCAAAGACAAGGAGGCACTAAAACAAATGGAAGGCCGGGAGACATTGAAGGGCTACGTATATGCCGGGGTCTCTACCAGATCCTGCAGGGGGCCAGGAACAGCTGGCAGGAAAAAAAGACCAATGAAAAAGGGGGGGCCCCAGCTAGGGAAGGGATTGGGAAAGGGAAACACCCCAAAGGGGAACCCTAAAACTCCTTAGGTTAGGGATGAAATGGGAGACACAGGGGGGGAAAGGAAGAAAGGGAGAGATCATTTTTGTCTAGGGGGCCCCGGGGAAGCCGAGGGGAAAACTACGAGGAAAGAAAACGGGAGGAAATAAAGCCATTAAAGGGTGTCATAAAGGGAAATAGGCGGGGGCAGACCCGGTGGTAAAATTTTCAAAAAATTGGGGGGTTCGAAAGGGAAAAGGAAAGGGCCCCTCTCAAAGTAATTTTAAAGGCAGAAAAAACTCGAACCCATGATCCTGAGGATAGGCATTAAGGGTATGGCTAAAAAGGTTGGCATATAAGGATGGCAATAAGGTATGGAATTAAAAGGTAGGGCATAATGTATGGCATTAAGGTCGCTTAAGGTATGGCATTAAGGTAGGCTATAAATTGGCAAAAAGGATGACCTGGTAATGTATAAGGGCCCTGTAGGGCATAAAAGGTGACCTGGTATGGGATATAAGGATGACGGGTGGGGGTATAAGGATGATTTAGTTTGATAAAAGGGATGACCTGGCATGGGATTAAAATGCCCGGGTATGGGTTTATAATAAAGACCGGGTGGGGATATAAGAATGGTATGGGAAAAAAGGGCCCCTGGTATGGGTAAAAGGGAGCCTGGTATGGGATTAAGGATGAGGGTTTGGGGATTAAGGATGACCGGCATGGTTAAAGGATGCCCATATGGCATTAAAAGGCTGCCCTGGTAAGGGGCACTAGGATACCAGGTTGGCATATAAGGATAACCTGGATGGCATATAAGGACGACCTGGTATGGGGATATAAGGATGCCTTCTATAGGTTTAAAAGGGACCTGATATGAAAAAAGGACGCCCGGGTTTTGGGATTACGGATGACCTGTAGTCAAAAAGGATGACCTGGTATTTTCAAAAAAGGATGAATGGTATGTATAAAAGGATGCCTGGTTGTCAAAAAAACACGACCTGTATGGCATATAAGTTTTGGCCCTTGGTAGGATGTAAGGAGACCTGGTATGGCTTAGGGAGACCTAGTAGGGAAAATTTAGGAAGACCTGCTAGGGGGTAAAAGGATGCCCTCGTGTGGGTTTAAAAAGGGTGACCTGGTAGAGATATAAGGTGCCCTTGTATGGGATATAGGGATGACCCGTATGGGTATAAGGATGACCTGGTATTGATAAAGGATGATGGTAGGCACGAAAGGGTGATGGTATGTCATATAACGACGCCTGGTATGTCATATAAGGATGACCTGGTAGGGCATGTAGGATGACCGGTGGGGGAATATGGGGATGACCTGGTATGGCATATGGGATGCCCTGCTATGGGATAAAAGGAGACTGGTGTGGGATATAAGGATGACCTGGTGGGGGGACATAGGATGGCCTGGTTTTGGTTAAGAATGACCTGGTAGGGTAAAAGGGATTACAGTGGACCCTCAAATTTATATGCCTTTTCTGTATGCAAAACTTTTATTTTTTCATCTATAAAATTATTTTTTTGTTAATATTTCCCATGGGAAAAATAATGTAAATCCAATTTAAAACCTTTCCAGACACCAAAAATTAGAAAACAATCCCTTTTTAGATAAAAAATTTTTTGCATAGAGAAACTGCACTACTATATTCGAGGTCCACGTAAAACTTAAGACAAAACCCAAAAGGGGAAGAAGACAACAATTGGGCAACACACCTAGCGACCAACAAAAATTCATAAAAAAAATTTTTTTTTCTAATAATTTTTTCTCGTGTATTTACATTTTTTTCAAGAAAGAAAAAAACGATTTTTAACTTTCTTTACTATAAATCACCATTAACCCCCTAAATTTCAACTCCCCCAAATTGTCATAAAAACCGCCCTCTTCCCACTACTACTACCAACCATCCTGTTATGTGAAGCAGGCTCCCATATGTCTATACGGGTTTTGAACGACATTTAGCTCTTTATGTGAATGTTCCATGATATTTATTTTGAAAAAAGTGTTCAGTACTGTACTCTCTTTCTGTTCAACTTTTATTAAATGTTCTACCCCTATCAACTGTTCAGTCTTTTTTTTAACCGATCAACCATCTTGAATTTCTAAAAAAAAACCTGTCTTGAATTAATTGATGGGCTTAAAAAATTTGTTTAGATCAAGTAATTGATGGGGTAACACAAACTTCGTATTTTTACTCAAGGGTCCCTCACATTATTTCTTTTTATATTCTTATTATATTGGTTTTTATAAAGGTATAAGAAATATTAAAGCTATGTTCCTTTGAACTAATTTCATTATGTCATCTTCGATGACAGTTTATCTACTCCCCTCCAAAAACAATAATTATAATTATGAATAAATTAGAAACACAGCGATGAATTTCGGGGGAAGAAAAAATTAAGTCTTTAAAAGGCATGAACTGACTCCTTTAAAAGTAAGAGTTCTATTTTTAAAGTAATAAGTAATACAAATTGTTTTAATTATTGACAACCTTCGACCCCCAAAAATTTTAAAACCCACCAAAATGTAAAAAAAATCTTTTGTCGTTATAAGAAATCAAATTATCATTTTTATTATTTGCTCCGTCGCCTCGGTTATCTTGATTTACCAGCCTTTGCCACGTGGGGCCAGTGGTTGTTTTAAGGTCCCCCCATCCATTTACTGTTTTTTTTAAAGTTTTTCCCCGGTCCGTGTCCAGGGGCCTCGTGTCCACTCGATATTTCCCTTCCCCATTTCCCAAAGGTCTGCTTAAAACAACCAGCATCCCCGTCCTTCCCCAGGTCCGTGTGTCCAGGGGCCCATTGTCCCTTCGTTTTTTTCCCCTTTTCCATTTCCCCCAAGGTTATCTCGGTTTTCCCGGTCCATGTGTCAAGGAGTCCCTGTGCCCCTCAGTTTTCTCCCTTCTCCATTTCCCCAAGGTTTTCCCTAAAAACCAGCATCCCGGCTTTCCCCCCAGGTCCATGTGTCCGGGAGTCCATCTGTCCCTTTTTCAGTAATCTCCTTTCCCCATTCCCCGGGGTTCCTTCCTTTCCAGGCCATTTTTCGGGAACCACCGGGGGCCCCCCGGTGTCTCCCTTCCTCACTTCCCTTGGGATATTTCCGCCTCAGCCTCCCCGGTTTGTTCCCGAGCGGTAAGCCCCCCTCAGTGATTAGCCAGATGAGAAAGGGTCGGGTCTAGCGGGTCTGGGTGGCTGTCCGGGTGGGTGGAATTACAGGAGGGAACACAAAATCTGCGTCCTGAAATTTACCCCCACCAAACGTCTAGACGTAGGTCAGCCAACGCACCAAGCTCCCGTCCAGTTCGGCCCCCAAAGGGTTTTGGGCCACTAAATGAAAATTTGGGAGTTTATTTATTTTACGTTTCTCTAATTAAATAAAAGTTTCTGTACTTAATCACGGTTTTGGGGGTTTTTGTGAATGTTTCCTGGTGTGGAGGTGTGTGTTAATCGTGTGTCCCACTCCACGAGAACTTAATAAAAAGTGAAATAAGTCACTTCATGTGATTTTTTTTTGGGGTTATCCTGGGTAATTTACACATATGTTACATTTTGAAATTTGTATAACTGTTTTTAGTGTATTGACTAAACAAACTTACTTACACACACTTATTTTTACGTCATTTGCTCATCTTCGTAAACACAGTTTCCTGATTCACCCCGTATATACAGCACAAAACATGCGCGTGGGGAGAGAGCGGCGCGCACACACACACAACCACAACCACAACACAACCACACAACACACACACACACCACGTGTAAAAAAACTTTTATGGCTCTTTCTCTAAAATGCATGTAATCACATATACACACACAAAACTTCACCATGCCACAACAATTTAGACAAAAATTTGTCCATTCTTATAAAATCTCCCCCCCGGGTGTTAAAAAAACATTTTAAATTTTTAAAAAAAAACTCGAAAAAATTGGGAGGGGAGAGAAAAAAAAAACCAGTCTTCCTAAATATTTGGGGAAATTTAGTAACTCTATATTTTCAATAAAATTTGTTTAAGAAAGTTTATTCGAGGTAAAAAAAGACACTATTAGATTTATCTTATGGAAGATAAAGTTTGCTTCAAAACTTATTAAAAAATTTTAAAAATTTCTCTCTACTCTTATATTTTCACTTCCCTCTCCCCGTTTTTATTGTTTTTATTATATTATTATTAGTGAGAGTAGTATGGTAGTAGTTCCCTCGGTTTTCTCTCTTTCCACCTTCTCTTGGCTTCTCTCTGGTTTTCCCTTTTACTGGATCATTTTCCAGGGCTCCACTGGGGCTCCCTGATATCCACTCCCCATTAATGTTTTTTTTTTTTTTTTTTTTTGCTTTTCCTAACCGTGCCTCCATTTCTCACCTTTTCCCCCCCAGATGAATTCCACCTCAGTTTTCCAGGTTTTTGTTTTTCCCAGGTCAGTGGGTTTCCCCCCTTCCCCGGGTAGCGGTTGTTGGCCCCTTCCCGTGACCTTGTTGGATGGTAAATTGGTCTTGTCTAGCTGGGCTACTGCCCCAGACTGTCCGGGGGGTGGAATTACAGGAGGTAACACAGAAGACTGCGTCCCGTAATACACCCCCCAAGACGATGCTTTTCATTTTTTTTAATTTCATTATTTTATGTACACTCACACTGGCAATTATGTTGCCCCCCGCGCGCGCCACACCACCACCACACAACCCCCACACACCACACACACCACACACACCACACACACACACACACCATAATCACACACACACATATCCTCTCATCCCCCTCAACTTACGTTAAAAAGAATTCCTTGGCAAGTACAGTATGTTAGTCCAAAACCTGTCACTCCACAATCATGTTCCCATGTCACTCACACCTCGTGTTCACACATTCACCCACAATCATGTTCATACATTGTCAACACACTCATGTTCACATATGTCATTATCTGTTTAAAAATGTCATCAACATCATGTTCCACATGCCCCTCACCTTTAGTTCAACATGTCACCCAAAATCTGTTCCAAAATGTCACCCACACACTCTTGTTCACAATGTCACACACCTCGTTTACATATGTCATCATCATTTACACTCCATCACACCTCATGTTCACACATGTCACTCATGTTCCACTGTCACTCACACACCATGTTCACTCGATATCTACATTTTCTCTTACTTTTCTTTAAAATAAAAATATATTGCACAGGGAACAAAAAATGAAATAAAAAATTTTTTTGAACATTTAAATTTTGAGTCAAAAAGTGAAGAATGTTTTTTAAAAAATAAATTTCAATATTCTGTTATTGAGTTTTGAGATGTAAAAAATGATGTTTTGGGGAAACTTGTATTGGGGTAAAAAAACAAAACTTTCCTTTTACTTAAAATACTGTTGTGTGTACTATTTTTTTAAATAACTACTTACATGTTTCCTTCTGTCTTTACTTCTGCTTTTCTTACTGTATTTTTTGTAGTCACTGTCCTGTTTTTGCTTTTTATTTACTCTTCTTTCATGTTACGTTCCTTTTGTATGTTAATGTACTGGGGTTCGTGTTAAGTACTGGTGTTCTTGTTAATGTACTGGTGTTTGTGTTAATGTATAGGTTCTATTAATGTACTGTGTTCTGTGTTAAGTACGCGTTCTGTGTTTTTGTATGGTGCTCTCGTTAAGACTGGGGTTTTTTGTTTTAAAGTACTGGTGTTCTGTGTTAATGTACTGGGGTTTTTGTGTTAAAGTACGGGTTTTGTGTTAATGTCTGGTGTTTGTGTTAATGTTTTGGTGTTCTGGTTAATTACGCTGTTCTGTTTAATGTACTGGTGTTCGTGTTAAAGTACTGGGGGTTCTGTGTTAATGTACTGGGGTTCTGTGTTAATGTATGGTGTTCTGTGTTAATGTACTGGTGTTCTGTGTTATGCTGTGTTCTGTGTTAATGTATCTGTTCTGTTTAAGTACTGGTGTTCTGTGTTTAAGCACTGCGTTCGTGTTAAAAGTTGGTGTTCTGTGTTAATGTATGTGTTTCTGTGTTAAAGTACGGGGTTTTGTGTTAATGTTTGGTGTTCTTGTTAAAAGTACTCGTTTTTCTGTTTAATTCTGGGTTTTGTGTTTAAGTACTGGTGTTCTGTGTTAATGTACTGGTGTTCGTGTTAAAGTATGGTGTTGTGTTAGTACTGCTGTTCTGTGTTTAAAGTACTGGGTTCTGTGTTAATGTATGGTGTTCTGTGTTTAAAGTACTGGTGCTGTGTTTAAAGTACTGGTGTTCTGTGTTAATGTACTGGTGTTCTGTTTAATGTACTGGGTTCTGTGTTAATGTACGGTGTTCTGTTTAATGTACGGTGTTTGTGTTAATGTAAATGGTGTTTCTGGTTAATGTACTGGTGTTCTTGTTTAATGTAGGTGTTTTGTGTTTAAATTTTGGTGTTCTGTGTTAATGTTCTGGTGTTCTGTGTTAATGCTGGTGTTCTTGTTGCTGTATTTCCCCAATTTCCCCAACAGTGTCTCCCACAATGGCATCCACGCTTTCCAAAACGTGTTTAAAATTTAAAAAACAAATTTTAAAACACCACACAAACAAAAAACTCCTTGTTGATAAAGTGACCATTATGGTGTGTCGATTTTTTGGCAAAAAATATTTTTTCCCTCAATCATGGAACCTGTTTAATATCTCTGTACTGCTTTTTTATTCACTTATAATTTTTTGCTGTACATTTGCAATCTGGCAATAAACTAATGTTTGGGGAACAATCGCTTCTGGAATTTATTCAATGTTTGCCAGTTCGCATTAACTGTATTTATCTTTTTGTCCTGCTTTTAACATATTCATTGCTTGGGATAATCAACAGGTAATAGACAAACACTTTTTCCAGCAGTTGTTAACTGACCCGAAACAAAGGCTGGGACAAAAGCAAGACTTAACCCGTGTGATGTGAATCGAGATGGGACTAAAAAATCAGATATTTTTTTACTGCTGCAAAATATTTGTATTCGACAGTTTTAAAAGGGTTAATAGCTTCGCGTTTTAAAATGGGCTCGAGAACAGCAGTTTTTAAAATTTGGGTTTAGTAGATCGGCAGTTTTTAAAAAGGGTTCGTGTACAGCATTTTAAAAGGGTTCAGTAGATCATGTTTTTAAAAGGGTTCGTAATAAAGCGTTTTTAATGGGGTTTGTAGATACAGCATTTTAATGGGTTTTAGTAGATACACGTTTAAAGGGTTCAGTGATACAGCATTTTTTAAAAAGGGTTCAGTAGATACAGCATTTTAAAAGGGTTTTAGTAATACAGCGTTTTAAAAGGTTCAGTAATACAACAGTTTTTTAAAGGGTTCAGTAATCAGCAGTTTTAAAAGGGTCAGTGATACAGCAGTTTTTAAAGGGTTCAGTAGATCAGCAGTTTTAAATGGGTTCAGTAGTACAGCAGTTTTAAAAGGGGTTTAGTAGCTACCAATTTTTAAAAATGACTTTCCCGCAGATTGAAGTAAATAGGGACAAAGATGTTTTAAAAACAATTTATGGATCTATAAAGCTTTAAAAAGTACTATGAACCTTTTGCAGAAGGTTGGAAAATATTTTCATTTGAAAACGAAAAAACAAATTTAGAATAGGATCATAATTTAAAGACATAAGTCTATAAAGTATATAGGAAATGTAAAAATAATCAAATTTAGCTCACGCTGGAAAAATTATATACATCTACATACACAAAATCCTCAAACTGACACTGTATCAAGGTGTTTTTAAATAGCACACTACATATGGTCCCCCAGTTATGTTGTGTAGTCCATACGTCAAAACACACCCAAAATAGTTCACACGTTTATGTAGTGTAGTACCCAAAAAATCAAAAACACACCCATAGTTCCAAGTTCAGTGTGTGTAATACCATCCAGTCACCACACACCCCCACATAGTTCACACAGTTCATGTTGTGTAGTACCCTCGTCAAACACACACCACATATTCACACTTTATTGTGTAATACCTCAGTCAAACACACGCCACATTTCCCCCACAGTTCATGGTGTGGATCCTCCAGTACACAACACCCCATAGTTACACAGTTATGTTTGTAGTACCCTCCAGTCCACACACACCACAAGTTCACACAGTTTTGTGTGTGTAGATCCATACAGTAAACACACACCACATAGTTCCACGTTCATGGTGTGTAGTACCTCCGTCACACACCACCAAAGTTCCACAATTCATGTGTGTGTAGATACCAACAGTCAAAACACACAACCA
>NW_026488318.1:0-13320 GCF_026875155.1 Cherax quadricarinatus | reverse complement strand
CCTGGACCATTCTGAAACGAACTATTTCCACTTGGTGGCGGCTCATACGGAGGACATCATAGCCAATGGCACGTGATGAACCAATTAGTTCCATAATGAAGGTCAAGAGTGACTGCTCAGGGTCAGTCATTACACTTTCTTCTGTGAGCCACACTGTCATCTCCACATGGGATCCTTCCCACCGTCTACTAAACTTTCTCTCTGGCAGACAGTCTGTAAACAGTAGATGGAATATGTTATTGCATCTGTGCTGAACGTGTATAACAACTTTCCATATTACTCCCTACAAGTGTTTAGTGATCTTAAGAGCAAGACAATAACAGTACAGGTGTTTATATATAGGAACATGTTTCATATATACAGATATGTATATCATTGCACATACACAGAGAAGTTACTTTAATCCACAATTTAGTTATTAATGTATTACACATTTACTGTATACAAGTGAAATGAAGCCTTAATGATCTTCAAGCAGTGACAGTGGTAAAAACATCGACAGATATAATCAGTAGATTCACCAGTGTATTTTATTCAGAATTAAATATTTTTTTGTCATATATTTTGCTACTTATAGTTTTTTGCCATTTTACATTTAAATTTTGTGACAGAAAAAATCCTGTATATTTTAGTTGCCAAAAGCTTAATTTAATCTTAATAAAGTTCTCTCAAAACAGAGAAATCTCACGTGGCTTTTCCATTCAGGTGTCAAAGTAACGTTTACAGTACAAGCATTATTTCTAGATAATCTAACAGATACATGAAAAACAACTAAAAAATAAAACAGAGAGAGCCCTTGGTACTAGCTGGTAACAAATGACAAACAAACATCTGAATGCGTAGCTCAAAATAACGAAACCAACACAATGTTATTGTTAAAAGCTTAAAATCTTGAGTACGCACCGTAAGCTAGCAGAGCATCACAGTAATAAACAAAATTTCAACAACTGCCAAAATCAGCTATCTAAACCACTAAGTCATGTCAGACTAATAATAAAATTCATCCACCGAGGTATAGTTCTTCACACTAGTAACGGTAGAGAGGGACGCCACTCTAGTAAGGGTAGTGGGGGACACCACTTTAGGAAGGGTATTGGGGGACTCCACTCAAGAAAGAGTAGTGAGGGACACCACTCTATTAAGGGTACTGAGGGACACCACTCTGCTAAGGGAAGCGAGGGACACCACTCTAGTAAGGGTTCTGAGAGACACCACTATAGTTAGGGAACTGAGAGATACCAATCTAGTAAGGGTTGTGGGGGACACCACTCTAGTAAGGGTAGTGAGAAACACCACTCTAGAAAGGATACTAAAGGACACCACTCTAGTAACGATAGTCAGGGACACCACCCTAGCAAGGGTACTGAGGGACACCACTGTAGTAAAGGTACTGAGGACCCCAAACTTTACTGAGGTATGAGGGAGAACACTTTAGCAAAGGTAGCGAAGGACATCACTCTGGCAAGGGTACTGAGGGACACCACTCTAGTAAGGGTAGTTGGGGACACCACTATAATAAGGACACTGAGGGACACCACTCTAGTAAGGGTAGTGAGGGACATTATTATAGTAAGGAAACTGGGGAAAAACCAATCTAGTAAGGGAAGTGAGGGACACCACTCTAGTAAACGTAGTGGGACACCACAAGTAGTAAACTTTAATGAGGGACACCTACTCTGTAATGGATAGTGAGGGACACCACTTAGAAAAGGGTAGTGAAAACCACTCTAGTAGGGTAGTGAGGGACACCACTCTAGTAAGGGTAGCGAGGGACACCACTCTATATGAAAAAATGTAGCGAAGGGACAAAAACTGTAGTAAGGGTACTGGGACACCACTCTAGTAAACGTAGTGAGGGACACCACTCTAGTAAGGGGAGTAAGCAATTCACTCTAGTAAGGGTAGTGAGGGACACCCCCTAGAAAGGGTAAGCGATTAGTTGTGAGGGACACCACTCTAGTAAGGGAAGTTAGGGACGCCACTCTAGTGAGCGTAGTGAGGGACACAACACTAGTAAGGGAAGTGAGGGACACCACTCTAGTAACGTTAGTGAAGGACTCCACTACAGTAAGGGAAGTGAGAGACACCGCTCTGGTAAGGGTTGTGAGGGTCACCACCATTGAAAGGTTAGTTAGGGACACCGTTCTAGTAAGGGAAGTGAGGGACACCACTCTAGCAAGGGTAGTGAGGGACACCACTCTAGCATGAGTACTGAGGGACACACTCTTAGTAACTGGTACACCATTAAGAGGGTATGGGACATCACTCTAGTAAGTGAGTGAAGAACCATTCTAGGGAGGGTACTAAGGTACACCACTCTAGTAAGAGTATGAGGGACACCACTCTAGCAATGGGTACGAGAGACACCACTTAGTAAGGGTACTGAGGAGACCACTCTTGTAATGGTAATGAGCGACACAACTCTGGTAAGGGTAGTGAGGGACACAACTCTAGTAAGGGTAGTGAGGGCCACAAATCTAGTAAGTGTAGTGAGGGACACCACTCTGGTAAGGGTACTGAGGGACACTACTCTAGAGAGGGTACTGAGGGACACCAAATAAGTAAGGGTATTGAGAGACAATACTCCAGCAAGAGGAGTCAGGGACACCATTCTTGTACGAGCAGTGAGTGACTTCACTCTGGTAAGGGTAGTATGGGACACCACTCTATTAAGGGTACTGAGGGACACCACTTTGGTAAAGGTATTGAGGGAAACCACTCTGGTAAGGGTAGTCATGGACACCACGCTAGTAAGGGTAGTAAAGGACGAGACTCTAGTAAGGGTAGAGACGGACACCATTCTGGGAAGAGTAGTGAGGGACACCACTCTCGCAAGGGTAGTGAGAGACACCACTCTAGTAAGAGTAGTGAGGGACATCACTCTAGAAAGGGTAGTGAGGGACACCACAATAGCAACGTTAGTGATGGGCTCCACTCCGGTAAGGGTTAGTTAGGGACACAACTCTAGTAAGGGTAATGATGAACAACAACCTAGGAAGGTTGTTAGGGAAAACACTCTAGTAAGGGTAATCAGGGACACCTCTCTAGTAAGGGTAGTGAGGGACATCACTCTGGTAAGGGTAGTGGGAGAGACCACTTTAATAAGGGTAGCTGGGGACAAGATCTAGCAAGGGTATTGGGGACACCACTCTAGTAAGGGTAGTGAGGTACACCACTCTAGTAAGGGTAGTGAGGGACACCACTCTAGAAAGGGTAGTGAGGGACACCACTCTAGCAAGGGTAGTGAGGGACACCACTCCAGTAAGGGTATTTAGGGACACCACTCTAGTAAGGGTAGTGAGGACACCACTCTTGTAAGGGTAGTGATGGACACCACTCTAGTAAGGGTGCTTAGAGACACCACTTAGTAAGGGTAGTTCTGCACCCACTCTAGAAAGGTAGTGAGGCACACCACTACAATAAGGATATTGAGGGACCCCACTCTAGTAAGGGTAGTGAGGGACACCACTCTAGCAAGGGTACTGAGGGACACAACTCTATTAAGGGTACTGAGGGGACACAAACTTAAGTAAAGGTGTTGAGGGACACAAACTCAGGGAAGGGTAGTAAAGAGACACGATTCTACTAATGGTACTGAGGGACACCACTCTAGTAAAAGTACTTAGGGATACCACTCTAATAACGGTACAGGGGGAAAAAGGGGGGACAACTTCAGGTAAGGGTTTGTGGGGGACACCACTCTAGTAAGCGTGCTGAGAGACACCATTCTAGTAAGGATAGTGAGGGACACCACTCTAGTGAGAGTTGAGAGGGACACCATACTGGTAAGGGTAGTGGAAGACAAAACTCTAGTAAGGGTAGTAAGGGACACCACTCTAGTAAGGGTAGGGAGGGAAACAGGTAAGGGTAGTGAGGGACATCACTCTCGTAAGGGTAGTGAAGGACACCATTCTAGCAAGGGTAGTGGAGGACACGACTCTATTAAGGGTAGTAAGGGATATCACTCTAGTAAGGATAATGAGGGAAACAACCATAGTAAGGGTAGTTAGGGACAACACTCTAGTAAAGGTAGTGGGTGGCACCACTCTAGAAAGGGTAGTGAGGGACACCGTTTCTCGTAAGGGGAAAGTGAGGGACACCACCTAGTAGGAAGTGAGGGACACTACTTTTTAGAAAGGGGAACTGAGAGAAAAACCCTCTAGTAAGGGTACGGGGAGCGAGACCATTTCTTGTAAGGTAGTTAGCGACACCACTCTGGTAAGGGTAAGAAAGGGGACACCATTCTAGTAAGGGTAGTTAGGGACAACACTGAGGTAAGTGTAGTGAGGGACACACCTCTGGTATAGGTAGTGAGGAACACGACTCTGGTAAGTGTAGTCAGGGACACCACGCTAGTAAGGGTAGTAAGGTACAAAAACTTAGTAGTGTAGAGATGGACCCCTCTTTGGTAAAAGTGGTGAGGGACACCACTCTAGTAAGGGTAGTGAGGGACACCAATCTAGTGAGGGTAGTAAAGGACAATACTCTAGTAAGTGTAGTAAGTGACACCGCTGTTGTAAGGGTAGTAACAGACACCACTCTTGTAAAGATACTGAAGGACACTAATAAGTGTAATGAGGGACACCACTCTAGAAAAGGGTAATGAGAGACACCACTCTAGTAAGGGTAGTGGGGACACTACTACTAGTAAGAGTAGTGAGGGACACCACTCTAGTAATGGTAGTGAGGGATACTATTCTATTAATGGAAAGAGGGACACTACTCAAGTAAGTGAAGTTAGGGACATCACTCTAGAAAGGGTACTGAGAGACATCGCTCTAATAAGGGTAGTGGGGGCACTACTACTTGTAAGGGTAGTGAGGGACACATCTCTAGTAAGGGTAGTGAGGGACACCCCTCTAGTAAGGGAAGTGAGGGACAGCACTCTAGTAAGAGAAGTGAGGGATATTACTATAGTAAGTGTAGTGAAGGACACCAATTAAAAGTAAGGGGTCTGTAATTGTGACACCACCCCTAGTAAGGGAAAGTGAGGGACATCACATTAGTAAGGTTAGCTAGGGACACCACTCTAGAAAGGGTAGTGTGGGACACTCCCATAGTAAGGGAAGTAGTGGACTCCAATTAATTGAGGGTAGTGGGGCCACCATTCTAGTAAGGGTAGTGAGGGATACCATTCTAGTAAGGGAAGTGAGGTACAACGCTCTAGTAAGGGTAGTGAGGGTCGCAACTCTAATAAACGTAGTGAGGGTCACCACACTAGTAAAAGTATTGAGGGACACTACTCTGATAAGGCTAGTGAAGGATACCATTCTATTAAGGGTAGTGGAGGACGAACTTTAATAAGGATAGTAAGGGACACGACTCTAGTAATAGTACTGACCGACGCTAGTAAGGGTAGTGAGGGACACCACTCTAGTATGGGTAGTAAAGGTCCCCATTCTAGTAAGGGTAGTGGAGGACACTACTCTAGTAAGGGTAGTAAGGAACACCACTCTAATAAGGGTAGTGAGTGATACCTCTCTAGTAAGGGTAGTGAGGGACACCAGTCTAGTAAGGTTTTTTTTTATATTTTATTTAAAACCAATACAGTTTAACATAAAAATAAAGAAACAGTATGGATCTCAAATTAAGTGACAAACGGATTGCACCTAGATGCTCGCAAGATATTGCTGCCAAACATACAACAAGAACTTACGGCAAGAACATAACTAAAAAAAAACTGTCACAGGGTCATGAATTGACATATATACACATTCATTGATGCAAAACCTTGCATATATATAAACTGTACATATAACATGACATCTGACAAAGGCTCAATACACTTGAACATAAAATATACAAAGAAGTTATATCAGTTAAATCCCCTCCTTCGCATTAATCAAAAAAGCAAAACCTAACATCATAATCTTACTAGAACATCTACATACGTATCCCTAACAATACAGATTTACGTATACCAACATTCAAATAAACATAAAAATAATACAGCTTAGAACACAATAACTGAAGCTCAGTACTGTTACAATAAACCTATATACATAATCTCTGACACAAATGGACTACGTCACTAAACTGTCTAGATATGTCTGTATAACATACAGACTAAAACTTAACATCAAGAACTTAGCATTGACACCAAACCGGTATCAGGGTACAGACCAGAATTATAAACTTTAAAAAGAATCGAATCATACATATATAAAGTATTACATAACGTCTGTCCCATAACAAAGGCTCAATACAATAGAAAGGGGTATATATATATACCCCCACACCCACACAACACCACACAACACACAACACAAACACACACCACACACACACACACACACACACATACACGCAAAAACTTTCGCAAAATCAAATTAATCAGATGCACTGTACACAAACAAAACAGTAATATAGTAATCTCATCATGCAAGAACCCAGCACGTAACATAAATACAAACTAAAACACACTTATGTCGAAATAACTTATTACTCAAGAAACGTCAACAAGACTGATAACATCAAAATTATACATAAAAGAATCTACTTATTATACCTACATTCTGAAAAGTGTTATATCTAATAACGAGACCTTGAGCTCTACATCCACACTTGGATGCCATAAAGTCTCAATGTAAACGGCCCTTTTCTGCGGTGACAAAGTCTTCAACACTTTCCACCAATTCCTCCCCAATCTCAAGAAACCTTCTCCTGTAATTGCTGCTCCTCCTTATCCGCAGGAGACGATCCCGATCAGGCAGCTCAAACCGCCAGTCCTGTGTGCCCGATCCACTATCTCGCTCAACAAAACACCACGCCCCCATCCGATGTTTTGTTTCTCACCTGCCACCTTTGAAGAGGGGCTGCGACGTCCACCACAGGTCCAGGCACACGTCTTCGCTTGTCACAGGTCGTCGCTATGTGACATACTCACCACATAGGCGGCATGTACGTCGTTGTCCTGGGTACATTACCATTACCTGCATCCTGAAATCTTGTAGATACACATAGGACGGTATTGGATGCCTCAAAGTCATTTTGAGGTTGAAAGAACCTCTGGAAAACCAGCATAGGCACCTGCCGCCCATGTACCATGTTGAGCATAATGCACCGGGCCCATACATCTCAAAAACTTTCCTTATATCCGCCTGTCCCCCAAAGGGAACGTTGCATAACTTGATCCGCATTTAATACGTAAAAAAAAACATCTATCATTCTTACACTGACAGCCGGTGTGACACTAAGACTTATGTCCTGAAACCTGGTGACTAACGATTCATAAACCGTAGCTGATAGCAGTTTGACGAAAATCTTTGGCCTCCGTTTAATGCTACACCATGCAAGTCACTATCTTGTATGCCATATGTCTCCTGGATAATCTTTGGCAATAAGACTTGCGCAGAACTAGGCATTATCGTTCCTTTAAGTAGCTCAATGCCTACAGTATTTATCCGGCGTCTAAGACTAACCGCCATCTTTACAATCACAATGCACCTATGCTGTTAACAGAGGCGTGACAGCACCACTTCACACTGCTGCAGCCAGGTAACTGACAAGGGAGCTCGCCTACAAACAGCAGAGGGGTGCAGAGCACAATTGCACTCTACCATGGTCAGGCAGTGAATGACTAGTAAGGTTAGTGAGTGACACAACTCAGGTAAGAAAAGTGAGGGACAACACTCTAGTAAGGGTAGTGAGGGACACCAGTCTGGTAAGGGAAGTGGGGGACAGCACTTTATTGAAGTTGGGGACTGTGAGGGAAAAGTTCAATAGATAGGAGTAGCGAGGGAGTGTATAGTAACAATAGTTTCACTTCCCGGGCTACTTTTTAAAGGTAGGGTAACCCAGCTCCCGCTATTCCCCCCTTCCTTTTTTCCCCCTCCCCGAAAGTGATAGGTTTGATTGCCGCCTGCTTGTTAAGGTAGGGTCAGTCTAGCTCCCTTAGGTACACCCCCCCGAAAGGTGACGTGTGGGGCCCGGGTTTCAAACAGTAAATCACTCGACTCACAGCCCCCAACACTAATGTAAGTACATGCCTGATTCATATTTTAGTGGACTTATTGGTTGAAAAGCTTCACTTTTGACCAATAATTAAACTTAGTCCTTTCAGTCTTTATCTGTTAATTTTTAATAATCACCACATCTTTTAGGTATTGTACTTATCAAGGAGAGTGATTTCTTAAGCAGTGGGTAATCTGTCTCTCTTTACAGCTTGGAATGATAGAGAGGGTCACCTGCCAACCAACGAGAAGAATAGAAGGAGACGGACTAACGTCCTGAGACGTCCCATGTTTATCCTATTTACCTGTTATGTAAGCCAACACAGGACCTAACCCCTCATCATAGCAGTGGTAATGAACCTGTGTTCCTGTCATCTGAAG
This sequence comes from Cherax quadricarinatus, assembly GCF_026875155.1. Classification (NCBI taxonomy): domain Eukaryota; kingdom Metazoa; phylum Arthropoda; class Malacostraca; order Decapoda; family Parastacidae; genus Cherax; species Cherax quadricarinatus. Next base: position 4,987 of record NW_026488318.1, on the reverse strand, counting down.
TAATTATTCACGGCTACACTCTGAGAAGAATGAGCCGGTGGAGGTCACCAACACCTGACACCCCATTACCACGATATACCTATATTAGCATTGAGTTCAAATTTAATTTTTTTTTCATTTCATTTTTCATTTTTTTTCAATTAGGATACCCATTCATGTTTTATTCTACATTTTCTGTTCCAAATAATAAAGTGTTTATCATTGTCTGATATTATTTCTTTTTCTATTCATTAATTTTCCTGAGGAGGAGCCAGCCTTGGTAATACTGACTGAAGTTGTTACAGGGCTGAGTAAGCCTTCACAAGTGGCGACCTTGCCAGGATCAACTCTACTGAATCAAGATTCAATTCCATCTCGAATCTACCATTGGAACTTCAAAGCCGCATACCACAGACAGTTACCACCAGCCATGAGTAATCATTCTCTATGGTAGCACTACGGTGCAGGTATTTAAAAGATTTGGTGATTGTTATATTCTCAATTTATTGTAAGTCAAGTCAGGCAGGATATAATATTTAATTCTGCCACCTTTTCAAGCTTGAAACACTTGGGAGGATTAGACTCTAGGGACCCGAGATTTTCCAGTGACAATTTGTTTCATTGAGCTCTTTATTTTATCAAAAGAACTTCGTAGGACACTCTTGATTTGTTGGTTAGAAGATTGGATGGTCAAGTGACCCCATTCTACTTACTGTTTGCTCGGAGTCGTCATAGAACCCTTCGTTTTCATTAATACATATTGTTTAATTGAAGCAGGGATCGAGCCCTCTGGTTTATTTACGTTTGAGCAGAGCAGGAATTGAACCCTCCGTTTTCTTTAACACCCGTTTCATTTCCCCGATATTTTTAATTTATTCTTGCAAGTATGGAGGAATACCAGTTTTGGATAAATCTGGAAGTAAGTTAGGAATAAATGGAAAAAATTTAGAATCTTTCATTAGTGCTAAGACCAGGAAAGACTTGAAAGAGAGAGAATTGAGAGAGAAGGTGGGGCAATTGAAAGGGGAAAAGAGAAGAGAAGAAGGAGAGAGAAAAAATAGAGGAGAGAATCAAGAAAGACAGTTAGAAAGAGAAAGAGAGGATAAAAAGGAGAGAGATTGAATTGAAAAAAGAAAACCAAGATAGAAGTTAGAAAGGGAGAGAGAAGACAAAAAGGAGAGTGATAGACTTGATCGTGAGGAGAGGGGCTAGGTACATGAGGAACAAGCTAAAGTACGTGAGGAACAAGTTAAATTAAGAGAATTTGGGAAAGAGCAAAGGATAGAGAAGTTGAGGAAAAAGCTAGAGAATGTGAGTTAAAAAGAGAGAAAAAAGGATCTCCGAGCTCGAAAAATCTTGCCTTGAATTAAAGAATAAAAAGTTAAACTCTGGCACAACAACAATTAGAGGAAGGAGTAATTGAACATCATGGCAGCTAATGCACATATTCCAACACCTAATTTACCCCCCTTCACAGAGGGGGACTACATAACTTCATTATTATCAGGTTCGAAAATACTGCTACCCTCTGTGAATGGCCTGCTGACACTGGGCTACCAGGTTAGGAATGATATTTTCTGGTACAGCCTTGAATATCTATGCAACTTGTCGCAGGATATCATATGTAATTATAACCCACTGAAGAAGGCAATCCTTAAAGCATATCAAAAAACCACTAATTCTTACAGGAAAGATTTCGGGTATGCCACCTTACAGCCTGGCCAGAACTTTCAGCAGTTACAGGTAACACTCTTTCGTTTGTTCGACTTTTGGATATAGAGTTCAGGAATTGATCACAGTTATGAATCTCTTAGAGACTTCATGGTTGCTGCCAGTTCCTGACAGCTTTTCCCCCACCAGATAAGAACATTCATTAGAGAAACGTAACCTGATTAAAGCTGAGGAAGTTGCTGGCCGCTGACTTGTATGCTGAGGCTCAGAATTCCTGTTTAAAAACCTAAAGGGATCGAACCCTAAGGGCCCAAGGGTTCATCGACCTTAAGAAATCAAAGCCTCTAGTGGAAAGTAAAGTGACTTCTTTTATTCCTGTTTTTCATTTGTGTGGTGTTAAGGGACATAAACGTCCAGATTGTCCCTTTTTAGAAGGTCCAAAAAGTTGGAAGATGTTTTAAAGACTGTAAAGACCCAAACAACCCCTTTTGTTCAGGAACAGTTAATGGACTTAATGTATCTACCATTTTTCGAGACACTGGACGCACATGTATAGTCATTTCTGATAAGCTGTTCCCTAATCTTAAAGAAACTCATTCCTTACTATACTTTCAGATACTTGGGCCGTACAGACACTTTTCCTACCATCCGTTGTTTCATTAGGTCTAAATGGTTCACAGGTTGGGCTGAAGCCGTACTAGCTCCCATCACTTCTTGTCCTACTAATAGGTTTAAAGTAAAAGGTGCCATTCTTCCCTTTTGAGGTTGATCTTTCATCACCAAAGATGGACATTAAGTGTTTTCAGATCCTCTTCCTGTAGAGTCAGAGAAGCCCTCGAAAGTTCAGATGAGACAATGTCTCGTGAGATTCATGCGGGATTAAACACCAATGATGCTACTCTCGAAAGCGATGAAGTATAGGGTCACCGGTTCACTTGTTAGTTGAAAGTGAGATATCACCTCGAACTATAAATTCTTGACTAGGGGCTCAGACCAAAGCCCAGGCTTCTCCTACTGTCATCCTTTGATTTTCCCTGAACTTCAAGCCTTTAGATTTTATCAAAGAACTCCTTTGTCAATTTACAAAGTAATTTTCCCTTCTCTTCAGAATTGTCATAATGCCGCCCTAACAAAATCAAGTTATTCAAAGGAAAAACTTTTCATATAAATTTGAAAAATATAAAAGATATCTTGTAAAGTCCGTATTCAAATTAATTTTAGATGAGATGACTATTCCATCTTAGTTGTTCCAAGTCAATGCATAGAGACTGTTTTTAAAATGGCTCATGACCCGCCAGTGGCAGGACATTTCTCGCATCGTTAAACCTTAAATAAAATTAGGGAAGCCTATTTTTGAAAAAAAGTCCTCAGATGTTTTTACCTATTGTAGATCGTGTAAAGTTTGCAACTGTCATCCTCCCGAGGTACCAGGCGAGTACCTATGGTCAAAATACCCGTTTTTTATGGTACCCTTTGAAAGATAGCTACTGACATCGTTGATCCTTTATCACCACTTTCATCTGGGGGACATAGATTATATTTAACATTAGTTGATTATGCTTCGAGTTTCCCTGAAGCCATACCCTTAAGACCATAACTACTACAGAGGTGGCTGAAGCCCTTTTGTCCATCTTCTCCAGAGTGGGCATCCTAGAGAAATTTTGTCTGGCCGTGGGACACAAATTCACATCTGACTTAATGCAACTCTATACCAACTTCTGGGAGTGAAGCCTTTCTTCACCACACCCTATCATACCAGCTGTAATGGAGGATTGAGCGCCAGCATTCGATTCTCAAGTCCATTTTAAGGAAACTTTGCTCCCTTAAACCTAAGGAGTGGCATCGTTACTACCCTGTTTCTTTTTTTGCCATGAGGGAAGTTTCCCAGTGGAACTTTTGGGGTTTTCACCTTTTGAACTTCTCTATGGTAGACAGGCCAGAGGTCCATTGTCATCCTTCATGACTTATGGACTAATGAGGAGGTAAATGCTGAGATTCAGTCTTCTTACCAGTTTCTCTTGACCTTAGATCCCAAACTTGAGGAGACCTCTGACATAGTTTCGAAAAACTTACATTGTCAATGGACCAGTACAAAACCTATTTTGATTCCAAAAGTCGTAGGAGAAGTTTTAAAGTAGAGGATGAAGTTCTTGTACTTTTGCCTATCAAGTCAAATAAATTCTTAGTAGCATGGAAAGGTCCATATAAAGTATTAAAAATTTGTTTGAAAGGGGAAACCTAAGCTTTATCATATCAACATCCTTAAGAAATATTACCGAAGAAATTCGGTTAACTGCCTTAATAACTTTGACTTAGTTTTTCCACATGAACTTGATAAGACAACTGAAGAATGTAAGGTGTGTGTAACTGACACCTCTAACTTAGACTATGATGAAGAACTACATGACTTGGTGACTCTTGACCACTCGGGCACAACCAACGTTAATATTAATGAATCTTTGGACGACCATAAGAGACATGAACTACTTCAATGTGTGAGTAACTTTTCAGACGTCTTTACTGATATTCCAGGTGTTACCTCCACGGTAGTCCATAAGATTGGCTTATTGACGGACAATCCGATCAAACGGAAATTATACCCAGTTCCATTTCACCTTAGGGATGCATTTGACCGAGAGGTAGACAAATTATTAAAACTAAAGATCATTTAACCTTCAGTATCTGCATATTGCTCACCAGAAGTCATGGTTAAGAAGGAGGATAATTCATAAAGACTTGCTATTGACTTCAGAGGCCTTCATTCGTCGCTCAACCTTTGGGACGAGCGGACGTGAGCTGAGCCTGCCCTCTGCTGTCAGCCGGTGACAACTTGGTTTTCTCAAAATGGCGCAGCCGGCAAGAAGAAGGGTAAACACTGTCGGCATAGAAGTGGTGCGTGGGGCTGTGGATGCCCACTCAGCTCAAGTTTTATTACCTGCCATCATCAGGGACACACGGCATTGCCAACGAAGAGCTGTATGGTGTAGCCTTGAACGGGGCATATAGAATTTTTGTGAAATTTCTCAATGCAAGTGTATATGAGGACATAGTCGCCAGGTTCCAAGATCTTTGTGTACCAGTGAATCCGCAGTGACGGTAAGGCTACATGATGTGTCCCGCCATTAACGTGGGTGAAAATAAAGAAATGTACCCTTTGAGGCTAATGAGGCAGACCTACGTGCTGTCTTCGAGAAAATTTGGGACTGTTCATTATGGCGACATTGGGGAAATGGAAGGAAGGATCGTATTCTGGGATGCCTGAAGGAAGTTTTTCCTTAAAAATACATTTGAGGGATCCTATTCCTCCTATATTTCCTAAAGACTTCAGGATCAAAAG